>UELU01136513.1:0-21192 GCA_900490025.1 Megastigmus dorsalis | reverse complement strand
GATATAGATAGATAGATAGATAGATAGATATATTTATTGAGTGACTAAGGACTCGAGGTCCTTCTTAGTCAAAACAGTATATAGTACAAACAAATGTATAGATATATATTACAATAAAATCATATATGAGAAAAAAAAATAAAAAAAAAATACATTATATAATAAACAGAGAAACGCAGAGAGAGAGAGAGAGAGAGAGAGAGAGGGGGAGAGATAGACAGATAGATAGATAGATAGATAAATATTCTTTTATTTGTATAGGTATACAAAAATGACATAATATTCGCGTATAACAATATACATTTCAAATAATAAAATTATACAATAATACGCTTCATCAGTCTTATAAGAAATTGCATTCAGTCTTTCTATGATATCACAGGCATAATAACTTGATCGCAGTCTCAAAATCAGTCTTAAAATATGTCTCGAACCTTAAAAGTAATATCACAGAGCATCTTATATTAAAAATACAAATAAACAAAATTACAAAAGAGAGGGAGGGAGAGAGAGAGATTGAAAGAGAGATTGAAAGAGCGAAAAATTCCAAGAGAGGCGAATTGGCGGAGTGTATTTGTGAACTTTTGTGATCTGCATCATCGCGCATTATGTGTTGCATATATGGGTCTCGGGGGAGACGATATGAGCGACTTGTGCGCTGCGTAAGTATATATGAAAGTTTTGGGAAATGGAGTCTGATGGAACGTTGATGTTTGTAGGTGATAAGAGGGTGGGTAAAATCGTGGATGTTTCAAGCGAGTTTGAGTACAATGCAAAGAAGAATATTTGTCCGGTTGGGACATATATAGGTTCAAGAGTATAATGAATAGAATTTATTGCGACTGGCTTCTACAGGTATTTTGTAAACGTTAAGGGTACGGCGGAGTCACTAGCATTTTATATTTCCCGACATTACAGAATCGAAATACTCACAATTTTTTTCAAACATTTCTCTTTAACGAATTAACCAATTGACGCGAAACTCTAGGAGATGATAGAGTGATCATAAATGAACGGCGCTCAGCCTAGAAATTTCCGAAAAATAAAGTGATATAGAAGCTAGAAAGGAAAATATTACTGATTTCAATTTAAACCAAGAGATTGCGTGATTCTGACTTTGCAATTATGTTTCAAACAAAACATATTACATTTACATATTTTATCGGTAATTTCTGTTCGGAGCGCGTTTCACTTATGATCATCCTACCATCCCTTGAAAGTTTCAAGTCAATTGATTTATTTGTTAAAGAGAAAAGTTTGAAAAATTTGATACCGCGGGTGAAACAGACGACTCCTGCATCTCCATAATAGGGAGACAAAACAGTCTTTTGGATATTCTTTAGATCTGTTAAAGGATTTATTGAAAAATCAACGGTGATGTTTTAATAACGTTTTTTCTTTTTAATATGTCGATGCATGCTAGCAGTTGCAAAAGGAGGTGAGCTGCAGGGCGAAATAAGAAGCTCTCCGCGTATATACATCGAACCCCATGCACGCGGAGAAAAAGAGAGGGGAGGAAAAAATGCGCCTCTACATATGCACTTGCGAGCCTTCACATGTGTGTGTGTGTGTGTGTGTGTGTAAGCTCATGCGCGATGCCTCGCGTATGTGGACAAGTACAGGAAAGAAGGTCGGCGCGTCGCGGAAGGATCGGTAAGCAGGGGGAGAGGGAGAGAAAGAAGATATATATATATATATATATATATATATATGGGTACATGTGTGTGTATATAAAAGCAGAGAAGAGAGAAAGAATGCGAAGAGGCATGGGCAGAGGCAGGCGCTGCACTGCAAGAGCTCGGCCCCTCTCTCTCTCTCTCTCTCTGTCTCTCTCACTCAGCGAGAGATAGAGAGAGAGAGAGAGAGACGAGCGATATCCGATTAGACGAACGATTTCCCGGGATTATTGACATAATTGGCTTATTTGCGAAACGAAATTCGCCTTGCCTCCCGCCGATACGCATCGATGGCTTGTCGACGAGGTAGATCCGCTCGAAATTCTGTCGCTGTATATAAGCCTGCTTGTGCGCGCAGTGTGCATCCTCCTCTCTCTCTCTCTCCCCTTCGCAACGCGCCTTCCTTACCTTCTTCGTCTCTTTATATATACCCCTCTCTTCTTTTTCTTCTTCTTTTTCTTCCTCTCCATCTGTGTGTGTTTGTGTGTGCAGCCTTCTCTCTTCGTCCTTCTTCGTATTCCTTTGCAGCCCGCTCCTCCTTTTTAGCCCTGCTCTTCCTTTTTTTGAGCCTCTATGTGTCCTCTATCTCTCTCTCTCTCTCTCTCTCTCTCTCTCTCTCTCTCTCCTTTCTCTCCCTTCTCTCTTGGCTGCTTCGGTTCCTTGTCATTGTTTCTCATTGGGAGCTGCTGCTTTATGAGCCGTGATAATGAGAGTTCCTTGAAAGATAGTTGGACGATAATTAATTTGGGCGTATTAAGGCACGAAGAAAAAAGATAGCCGGCGAAGGAGAGGAAAAAGAAGGAGGAAGAAGATTGCGATGTACACTCACGAGAAGGAGTTGGAGGAGGAGGAGGAGGATGAGGTGAACATCGAACGCGCAACCCAAGAAGACGCGACCAATACAACTGCAGCGACATGGCGCTCTCTCTCGTTCTCTCTCTCTCTCTCTCTCTCTCTCTCTCCGGCTTGTTAGCCCCTTATATACATATATATCTGTATACTTTTTTAACGCGCGCGTCCCGTTTAATTGTTTCGTTTTACGCTCTCATTCTCTCTCTCTCTCTCTCTTCTTGGTCGATCTTTCTTGGGACGTGACGCGGAAATTACAGTAGCAGCGCCTTTTCTATATACTCTTTGTACACCTGCGCCGCGCGTCTGAGAATCGATGAGCTTCTATTGCAGCGTATCGAGACGATGCTGAAAATGTTGCGATTCTCTGATTTTATGGTACTATTATGCTTTTTGTGAGTTGTCGTATTATTTAAATAAATTTATTTCTATGGATTACGGAAAATGTATATTTTTAGTTTGGTAAACTTAATTATAGTAAAATAAACGTCACCAATAATTTTCTAAAAATATTATATCTTATTTAAATTTTAAATTTTTGTTTTCTTTTTTACGAAACACAAGTATTTAAGATCACAGATTAATTTTAAAAATCATAGATTCATTAATAATTGATAACAAATATGGTAATAAATACTTTTCTCGCATTAATTATAAACATCTACAATTATATTATTCGCTATTTATACGCGTGAATTATCTACGCGACAAGTTCATTGATTAATCGTGACAATAATCCATCTGTGGAAGCAGTAAAGTATCTTTCACAAACATTTCAAAAGCTGCACACACACGCGTGTATTCGAGAGAAAGAGCAGCGGTCGACATGTAACTTTTCAACGATTAATATTTCCTATTAATGTTGGAGGATTTTGCGAACAACATTTACGATCTATTTGAATTTAGGCCGCGCTAACGACCCGAAATGTTATTTTAATTCAAAGTTAAAAGGCACTAGGAAAACATTCTGTTAAGCTCCCCCCCTCCCTCCCATCATATAAAGAACATATACGAAACTGTTATTCAAATAAACAAGCCCAATGTGCAATCGCATATTAAGAGCGAAGGGAAAATGTTAATTTAAATAGCGCGGCTGGAAATTTTAACAATTGACTTTCCTAAGTCAAATAAACATTGGAACCTTTTCAGCGCGTACAGGCCATTACGATTGACACTCCGGAATGTTTGAAATTTCAACACCACTTTGATGCGTCCATATTCACGCGTCCGCGTGTTCCGTCGTAAACATATTCTATTAAAATTAACATTTCCCTGGCCGCCCACTATTTCTCTGTTTATCTATATAAATATAGCATCATTATACAAAATGCTCTTGAATTCTTGGGTGGAATTTTAATCGGGTGATTTGTATGCGTTGGTTTTCTTTTTATTACCGTGTGACTTTTTTTTACGAACCTACGCATTGTACAATAGAATTTGATCGCGCTCCGCTATAAATTATCTACATATTTTGATTCCAATATTTAAAGAAACATGAGAAACTAAAAAAAGGCTGGATGCAATTGCGTTACAACTGCATTTTTTAATACTTTTTCAGTAATAACACATTTGCAGTATCCTATATATTGAGTCTGTGTATAAACATTGTAATTTTCAAACTCTATATTTCAAACGAAGCATAAGAAAAACAATGACGCGGTATTACAGTAACCACTAAAATAGCCACAGTATTTTTTCGTACCGTATCTAAGTACATTGTACGTCGCGGCTGGCATCAGCTCGTGTCCTATTCAGTCGCCGAGATGAAAGTGCCGCTGAATTAACATCGATTGAAAATCCGAGAGGAATTTAATAAGAGAGCCCGAAACTGCCCCCTCCGAGCATCTGATAGTATTCAAGGGCCGCGATCTTTTCAACTACATATATATACGCGTCGTCGAAAGAGGCCCCTCTCCCCCCCCCCCCCCCAGGCTGCTCTGTACCCATTCTTTCGTCCTTCCTCCGAGCGAGTCCTTGCTTTGCGCTTAAAATATTCCGAATCGAGAAGGAAAAAAGGATATCAGTCGAGATTAAAGGGAAGAGAGAAGCGGCGGCGGCGGTGGCCTCGCTCTTTTTCACTCTCCCCGATATACGTATATATATATGTTCACAAAACGAATTCTCTCTCTCTCTCTCTCGAGAGAGAATATGTTAAAAATCGAGCAGGAGGGGTGGGGGGAGCCGCTGCTGCCTTATTCACGGAAAATAGTCAATCAACGGGCAGCTCTGCACCGCATCGCATTGCACCGCAGTACACACACGAGACAATTAATTATAGCGGCGACGTGAATATAAATTCGCCCGTGTGCTGCAGTGCGCGGAAGAGAGAAGCGCTGTGCACGCGCGGGCGCGCGCGAGGCGGTCGCTTTTAAAAAGAAGTCGAGAGAGAGAGAGAGAGAGTGCCGCTGCGGCGCGCGATGGAAATCAGCGGTGCGCGTGCAGCAGCAGCAGCAGCAGCAGCAGCGGTGGAGAGTCTCGAAAAGCGTGGGATTCAAATTCAGCCTTATATGGGATGGGGAGTTTGGCGCGCGCAATATCGGCGCGGTCTATATTTGGAGCGGGCTCTCCTCTTCTTCTTCGCTCGCTTTCTTCTCTCTCTCTCTCTCTCTCGCGCGCGCGCGCGCGACTAAACTGGTTTTTAGGCAAACCGAGCGCGAGAGAGAGAGGGAGAGTTTCTGCGACTCTTCGTGGACGAAAAGGGAGAGAGAAAGAGGGAGGGAGGGAGATGGTCAGATTGTATATACGCATAAAAATCTTGCACCGCGCGCGAGTTTAGCGGAAAGAAGAAAGAAGGAGCCATGGCAAGAGAGATGGACTTTTTGTGCGTGCTTATGCGGAGCTCGTTGACGACTAATACGGGGGAAGAGAGCGGCGCGATCGTATCCGTTGTGATGGGCCAGAGTGGAATATGTATTTGGTGGCGGTTTGTATTCTCTAGGATACCTCCTATTAGAGGAGTAGAATAGGATTTGGCGATTTATCTGAATATCAAGACTTTTCTGATTGCGCAAAAAGCTAGCGAAATACATGTGTTGCATATAAGAACGGTTTTGTTTAGCCGTCGATTAGCAATGAATCAAAGCGTATACAAACATTACAATTCAAAAGCTGTAATAATTTATATTTTTATTCATTTGCAGATTATCTATGCCAGATTTAATACTTTTTTTAAGTAATTTTTTTTTTTGTAAAAAATAGATTGGAACAGGCGTTTATACGTTAAAGATATAAACTAATCATAATTTAAAAAAAAAGAAATTAAAATGGATTATCATCAAGTGTCGTATAAAACATTTATTTTAAATTTTTAATTTAAATTTTTACATTATTTATGTGATATTGTACGTGTCGGTTATAAGAGAAATTAATTCAATTATTATATTTAATTCTTACAATTTTATGAATACTTATATATAAAAAAAACTATCTTTAATATATATTATAAAAATTAAAAACAATTGTTCGATATATTTATAATATTGATATTAATATTCTAATTAACAAGTAAATTACATCTTTTATTACAAATTTTTTTTAATAAAATATTTTTAGACTGTCATTATTCCCTTTGTTACAGATCGGAATCACGATTTTACGGTACATTTTTCCGCTTTTACATAGCGATATTACCTCATAATGATTTTATAAAAAAGAATCGTGTCATTAGATCTTTTTTTACACTCTTGCACTTTGCAGCGAGTATAGAAGAGGCAAGAGCCCGAGATAAGAATAGTTTTTCTTCGCTAACGAGACGAAGGCGCAAATATAAAAGAAAAGTATTTAAAACCTATTGTGATTTATCAAACAATATATTGTATAAGAATTCGCTATTGTCCGAGTGTCCTTTCTTGACAGACATTGAAAGTAAAGTAAACTCTTCTTTTAGAGCGAGGCGCGAAGAAAGAAAAAGGCAAGGTATTCGTATTTCAATACTATCTCTTAATTTGAAACTGTGAGAAACACAAGAATATCCATTTGCTTGTTGAATAAGGTATCGACTGGAGAAATCGTAAAGAAATGTTTCTTTGCATTTTTACCATTACGAATAATCGTATACATTTTCGAGGCTGCAGCCGCCGCCGCCGCATGTATCAGTAAAGTTTTTCATGAAATGAAACCTACACTCGGGGCGCGACAATGCCATGCACTTCGCCGAAGAAATATAGAAAGAAAGGCGAGGAGGAAGCACGTACACATGACTTTGAATCTACATACATATTTTGATCGCGCGAACGCTGACACCGCGAGAAAAAGGGAATATAAATGGAAGAGGAAACAGTTCATATTTTATTTCTTGCAATATTTTATTACTTTTTCCGCCTAGAACGAAAAAGTTGAGGAAACTATGGACTCGGTTCTCAAGAATCGTACCGTAAAAAATATTAAAAACTGTCTACCTGCCACTATTATTGCGAAACAAAATATTCTATCAATTTAAATGTATTTCTCGTATAAAAAAGGGATGACTAAATTGGTTTCTATTATGCACAATTTAAGTATCAATATTATGTTACATTGTTTTTATGTAATTATTATTATAAATAATGATAAATAATTATACATGGTATTCATTTTCAAATTTCAGAATATAGCAATTCTGTTCCTAACAGTTTAAACGTTCCCAACCTACAAAAGCTGTACCATCGACGGTGCATAAGAAAACGTAAATTAAAAGAAAATTAGCCCCCCCCTCCCCCAGGGGGTGAAAAAGTTGCAAAAAATAATTATAAATTTTTGTGTCCCGTACATACAACGATTGAAATAAAACTTCAATTAAAAAAGACTCCAATTCAAATTTGCACACATTTTCATGAAACTATTTTGGGCTTAAATAAAAGGTATTGGAATGAGAGAAAAAATGATTTTAATGGTGCAGCATCGCATTTAGTATATGCCGGTAGCTTAAGGTATTGTTTGAGCTCAAGATGGCTTCTAAATGATTCTCCAACGGGTTAAATCTTATGATAGCTGACATAGTTTTGACTATGGTAAATTTTATTAAAACCTGTACCCGTCCAAAAAATGCTAAAATGCAATACGGCCTTTAAAGTAATTTAATGGGTTTCGATGTCTTTTAGTCTTCCATTATTACACATTATATATGAGTAAAATAATGTGTAAAAATATTCATTTAATCAAATGCTTATAGAGGATTTTTTTTCTGGATCAGTTACCGAAACATTTATTTTAAGAGTGCAGCGGCTCTGACTTGCACTAAGTGTATTTCAATAGCTTAAAGGACTATCTTTTGTTTGAGGGTTCTGCATGGTTTCCGATAAATAATGCGAAGTCACTTTTTTAAGTGATTATATAATTTTAATTACTGTTTAAGAGATCAAAATTTGGGGATGATTTCTTTTTTTCTAGCTTTTCCATGCGCTAGAGGGGTTAATTTTTTTAAATTCATGGTTTCTTATACCATAGGTGGTGGTATAGGTTTCGTGCGTTGAACTGTTGGGTCTGAATTGCTAAATTTGCTGATATTCTCCTTAATACTTTAGATCGTTACAAATTGATTACAAAGTAATGCAATAAATCGCAATTATAAGCAATATTAAAAAATTTTGATATCAATATAAGGTACGAATAGTAAGATGTAATTGTCTCACTTTGACTAAATACATATCACATATAATAATATGCAAATAACGTATCAAATAGCAAGTAATATCAAGAAGTTCTATTGTGGCTTTATACCCTGTGTACACAGAACTAACAAAACTTGTTTTTATTTATATAAGAAAAGAGAAGAAGCAAATCGCAATCAATACAAAGTCTGGGCAACAAATATATCGCAAACGACATCCGGCACATATGAAACGTCGAATTCTCGCTAAAGTAACTTCATACGCCTCGCGTCTTCCTCCTCCTCCCAACGGCACCGGAACAAAAGCGCGACAGAGAGAATAAAAAAGCGAGAGAGCGAGAGAGAGAGAGAGAGAGAGAGAGAGAGAGAGAGAGGCAAAGAAGAGGAAAGTATACACGTATCTCGGATCTATTGTGATCGCGCGCGAGCTGTGCTTACTATATGTACGCGAGTGAGAGAGAAGACGAAGACGAAGAAGAAGAAGCAGAAGAAGAAGAGGGAGAATAAGAGGAAGAAGAGGGAAGAGCAGTGCAGCGGAATATCCGATTCTTTTTTCGCTTAAAAGGAGAGAAAGAGAAGAGGATGATAAAGAGTGAGAGTCGGCGCGCGAGAGGAGAAAGCGCGGCTGCAGTACAGGGCACAAGAGAGAGAAAGAGAGGAAGAGCTAAGAATAAGAAAAGCAGCGAAGGAGTATTATAAGAGAGGAAGACGCGCGCGCGCGCTTGGCTTCTCTCTCTCTCTCTCACTCTCTCTCTCTCTCTCTCGGTCTCGGTCTTTTTCTCGTTGCACGAGGAGAGCATTCTGCAGCTCGGCGAACGGATGCTTATCTCTCCCGCATCAAAGAAGAATACGGTGCACTGGCTAAGGCTGCTGCTGCTGCCGCTGACCCTCTCTTCCTCTCCTCCCCGTGTAAAGCTGTACAATCCCCTTCTCTCTACGCTCTCTCGGCTATGGGATGTGCGCGGGTGTAACGAGAACGGCTTCGGCGCGCATCCGTGTTCCAACAAAGTGACGCCTTGCCTCTCTCTCTCTCTCTCTCTCTCTCTCTCTAGCACAGCTCGTTGTTGTAATCTGTTGGAGAACGGTGGGGTGGGCGAGTCCGCGGGAGAAAAAGCTATACACGAGCTGTTCTTTCCTCTCTCTCTCTCTCTCTCTCTCTCTCGTTCCACACTTTCCACCTACTATAACACGCTGTCTTCTCTCGCCGAGCGCCGAGGCGATTCTCTCCTAGAGCGAAGCTCTCTGTTGCAGCTTGGCTATATATATATATATATATATTGCGCCGCAGCGATCGCATCGTCCTCGAGCTGTGGTCAGACGTGCGCGCAAGATGAATACGAACAGCGGGGACCTCTCGCGATAGACATGGAGGCATTTATTTTGATTGTTTGGTCTAGGAAGTGAATCTTAATTGATACACGCGCCGTATGCCGGGCTATTGGATTTTCATTTGTTTCAAGTTTTTCCTGCACGAGTGCAGCGTGCAAAATCGAACTTTCGCTCAATCGAGAAAACAGAGACGGGATCTTCATCGATCGAACGGAGCATACCTATTGACTTATTTTCCCGTGCGAAAACGCGGTAAACAAGTCATTTGTCGTTGCTTTGACGCTTTTAAAGACGTTTTATATACGACATTTTTTATCATCGGCAGGCCCAACGCGACGGCATTGCCAATTGAAACAATCGCGCTCGATGCATATTATGTTGCCGCGCGATCTTCTAAGCCCCTTCAAGCCGCTGCGTGTATACACATGTACTTGAAAAGTTTTGCGCAACATACGCAGATATATACATGAGGTGGGAAAGCTTTTGGACGCGCCGACAGTGCAGTGTCCAAAACATAAAGCAGAGCTTATGTACGAATGTACACGCGAAACAAGAGTTAATGTAACGAATTTGGTTGCGCGGGCAGGTTTAGCTGATACCTACGAGCTGTATATATATATATATATATATACATAAAGCGGTGGTCTGTTCGTAGAAATAAGCGGGGCAAATGTTTTCGCGTCGTGGGATCTGAATAGAATTCAGTTAAATTCGCGAATTCCCGGCATAATTTGCAACTATACGTGTGGAAAAGTGGAAAAGGCTCGGGACCGTTCAGACAGTTTGGTGAATATAATACGCAAGAGAAGTCTGCGTCGACAAAGGAAGTTAATACTTGATTAATTGTGAGGTTTTTATCTTGTACATAATTCCTCGCGCACCGCCTTCGACTATTGGGTGTTTAAAAACCGGAGCGTAACGAAACGATGCGTAGTTATTCGTCCTCGAATTCGAAAATGAACAAATGTTTGCGTATTAATCCGTTTGACCGAGTGTCGCTAACTGGATTGGAACGAATGTCGTTTATATACACGAGTTTCTTAAATAATGTGGAAATGAGAGATTTCGTCGAGGAATAGCTTTGCAGCCACTCTGAATATTTTGCTTTCTTTCGGTATCGTTTAGCCGAGACTGTAGTTCGGTTATACCCTGCAAATATATATAGGAAAGTTTTTCCTCGACTATTGCGCGAAAGCTTTTGCAATATGCTTTTTAATAAAAGTTGGAATTCAAGTTTTTATTTTTATGCTTGTTTTTTTGGTTTTGATATTCCAGGATTTTTCAATCTGCAAGTGAAATCTACGTAATTCGCCAACTTTTCCTCATGGGCAATAAAACGCATTTAAAACTTCATTTTGTATACTTTAATATTATGCTCAAGTAGTATATACAAATAGGTGTAGTAACTTTAGTTATATATAATAATTATATTAAACATTTATGTTTCAAAACCGAATAAGATAAAATAATATTAATATTATGACTTTTGCCATTTTTATTCATTGAAAGAAAATCCGTGTAAAAATAACAGAACACAAGTTTTTGCAAATCCATTTATTCGCGTCGTTCGCTCAACCACTGTTGTTATACTACAGTTAATTAATTCGGTGAAATGTTTCGAAGCGAGTAAATATTTACCCTATTCAAATATAAATTCACAGATACACGTGTAAATTTATTCAAGAAACTTTTCTCGAACTTAATCAGCCATTTCTCGCTGTTGGAAGACTCTCAGCGCGCGGGTTTTCTTTTTCTTTTTTTTTTAATTTTATTAAGACAGGCGATACACAGCGAGAGATATTTTAATGTAAACATCCAATTGACTTGTAAACTACCCGCAACTTATCGAGTCTCAATATATCACTGTATTATACGGGGTAGGAGGAGGCGAATGTTGGTGAAGGGGGGAGGAGGAGGAGGGGGAGGGGGAATAGCTTAGTAATAGCCGTAGTATCAAACGGCAAACATCTCTGCTTTTACACAGTGGAGATAGCGAAGCCCGCGGCCAGTGTACCCTTCATAACTTCCATATGAGGGAGAGTGTGGGAACGCAATTTTCATGCTATGTGTGCGTTTCTCTCTCTCTCTCTCTCTGTATGTGTGTGCACGAAAGCGTCGGGTTAATTTCACTCATCGATGTGATTCTCGGGCAAAGGATATTTCGCCTCGGTCTAATACAATAATATTAATCGAACGTTCATGGTCAATTCCTGTCTCACTCTATCCGCACTTATTGTGCTTTTGGAATTTTGATCGAATACTTGAAATGGTTTTAGCTTTGATTGGATTTCCGGGCTGATGACCTTCGGATTTAACCTCTCGATGTTTGCACTGTCAAATATCGTTCGTCAAAGGAAATAAATCTCAGTGTGCGTGAGGTGAAAAAGAGGTAAAAAGTCGAGAGCGAGAGAGGAATCGAGCGAGTGGTAGAAAGGAATGCGTGCGGAAAGAGAAATAAAATAGTACATCGTGTAGGAGGAGGAGTGAAATTGATTGATTGGTTGATTGATTGACACTCCATTGTGTGTGTCTGTGTGTGCACCTCGGCGAGTTTGCAGCCCTCAAGAGCAGAGATGCCTTACGGAGGAGAACGAAACATTTATTGCTCGCGCGCGGGCGCCCGCCGTTTACATTTGCACCTTTGAAAAAATTGGCTACACGTCGAATTGTGATATGTACGCTAACAAAAAATATAGATGATGAACAGTTAAAAAGGTTTCTTGATAATTATTGCGTAATTAACTGCGTTAAGCTTTTGGTTAAAGTAATAAGCTGGTGAATATCGATTGCAACAGTCTTTAACGAAAATATTATAGAAATTCATCTCTATACCCAACCACGAACTTTTTCTCATTTCCAGACAGCATATAAAACAAAAATATAGTCCTGCGATAAGCGTTGAAATTATAACGGCCAATCATGCATATCCATCTTAACCCCGGTACGTTAACACATAATAATATAGTATATATATATATGTTTCGCGTTAATTCCACTCCCGCGATATAAAACTTCAACACTGCACGCGCAGGACTTTCAATTTTACGACTATTAACGTATGAAATAAAAAGAAGAAAAAAAAATGGGAGCTCGTAACCTCCATCCACACCGCGAACTCGTTAAAAAGATACAGTTACTTTGATTATCGCGAGCATTTGTCGAAATTCGCGTCTGCGCTCAACACCAACAATGATAGAGCACTGGGATTTTGGCATGTATTCCTTAAAAAAAAAAGAGAGAGAGAGTATCTCGAGAATCAACGATGGTGCGTATATATTTTCGCGTTATCGTTATTTGCATCAGTACGACTCATCGCGTTTAAACTGAAACAAGCGACGAACGCGCGAGAGAAAAAGTCTCTCTGGAAATATAAACGAAGCGAGAGAGAGAGAGAGAATGTATAGCGCAAGCGTATGGCAAGACCCAAGACGGAGTTTACAATGATCGAATACGATGTCGAAAAAGGTGGAGGATGGGATGGAGTGAACGCGCGCAAGAGAGAGAGAAAAAAACGAACGTCATACAATGCGCGTTCGCGCGTGTACTTGTATATATTATATATGTGTGTGTGTGTGTGTGTGTGTGTGTGTTGTATATATAAAGGTACAAGGCGGAGGCGGAGAGGAGTAGAACTCGTTAGAAATCTGTCTTTCTAATTTTATCCCGCGTCTTGTGATTCTTTATCGGTCTCACTATCGCTGAGATGTCTTTCCCTCCTCTCTCGCTCTCTCGCCTCCTTCTTTCTCACACACATACACACACACCCTTTTTTTTATTCCCCTCTCATTTTCGTCGCCGCCGCGTCCTCCCGAGAGCTCATCTCATTTCCTTCTTTATTCGGTGCGAACGCGCTCGCTCGCTATCTCGCGCTTGTTGACTTTCCTCTCTCTCTCTCTCCCATCGCCGCCTTTTTTTTCTTTTTCTTTTTTATTTCGTTCCTCTTTTTACGAGGCCGCGCGGCGCACCACCCGAAACACCTTTTCAGCGGCCGCAGAGTCATTGTATGTTTTGAGCATTCTTCGTTTCTGTTTAACGAATGTCAGCGCGAGCAAGAGACGTGTATACAAGCGCGCCGGGCGATCCGAAATACATACACATAATCGTGAGAGGATCGTGTATAGGTCTTGCGTGTATCGAAAAAAAAAAGAAACGTGACTTGCAGACTTTTGAGGAGAATTTCGAAAATGGATATGTACGGTGCGCGTGTATTACGAATTTAACTTTGCATTATATGTACGAATACTGTCTTTCTCTCTCTGCGTACTGATATTCGATGCTCGTATTATGATTGTAGGACGACAGTTCCGCGATCGGGTCTGCCGCTGACATTTTCCTCGCTGTACACGATGTGTGCGTGCATGTGTTTCGTTGGGAAAACTCGGTGGGTGCATTTGTATCGCGCATCGCGCTGTACTACGTAGATGCCTATACAGGTTGATATGTATCGGGCAGGGCGAGACTGTCGCGGTATCCGTTGTGCTGCGTGCGTTCAGTTCTCTTCCCGATGATTTTTCGAGAGGAAAATAGAGGAAAACATCCGAAACATCGCCGTCGGCCTACTATGTGTGTGTCTTGCTCCGCCGAGTCAAGGCGAAACGTCTATCTTAGAACTTGGCTATTTCTTTGATAAAGAATGTTTCGCGAGCTCCGCTACGGTGATCTCTTTCCGAGAAGATTGAATTTCGTATACTAAAAAATATATAATGTTCCGTGAAGTGTAATAGGGGAGAAGGGCCGTGTATGTATACCGCGAATGAAATACTGGATGTTTTCCTGATGTTATACTCGTGGCAAGAATGAGAAAATATTTACTCATATCTTCGGGCGGTTCTTAGCGAAATCTTTGAAATTCATTGCGTTCTTTACTTTTACCTGGCTTTTAACGTTAAAAAGAAAATGTTTCGACTAATGAAAATGAATAAGCTTTTAAACAGTAATGTGTTTTACGCAATTTGCGCTATAAGCATTTTGATTGAAATATATTATACTGTATTTATTTGTATTTATTTAATGTATTTAATGTATTTAAAATAATGAAATATAAATGAATGTTCTGGATGAAGGGAATAAACTTGGTTAATGTAAAATATCCAAGGTAGCATTTCATTTAAATAATAACGGTCAAATTTATTTTTGATTAAATGTATATTTCATTTGACTGCGTTCTGACAATGTGAAATAAGCTATTGATTTCAATCCATTGTTCATTAGAACTTTTCATTCCGAAGCATTTTGAATTATTTAAATTGATGCAAATTAATCGAGTTAAGGACTCATTTATGCAGAATTGAAAAATAATTGTTTTTGATAAGCGATTTAGTGCATGACGTGATTTAATAATTAGCATAAACGAATAATTTAAATCTAAATCTACTAGGGAATGAGAATGTTTAGATATCATTTTTGGATACTATTTTAGAAGTTATTAGGTTTACGTAATGATAAATAAAGTTTTGATTTTGCTCAGAATTAAAATAATTATAAAACACTCTATTTAATAAATTACTTATATAAAAAATTTAAAGTTTGTATATTATATTCAATAAAATTGGAAGCTAGATCCATTTATCTACAATTTGTAACAGGTGAATTTTTATTACGAAATAAGCTAAATTGTAGAAAAAAAGATTTCTTTAAAATACAGAATATTTATTTCAAATTTGAATATTCTGTAATTTTGTTGGCATTATAAAGATATCATACATATCACATATGTATGAATTTAATTTACCGTTACACCGGAGAAAATAGATGGGTATTTATTTTGTAATGCGCATATTAAACAATAATTGAGTTATTAATTGAAGTAACAAGCGTTGCTAATTAAAAAAAAAGGTTGAATAAACATAAGATTGGTGATAAATACTGGCAGTTATTTTAGTAAATAAAATAATGTCAAATTAGTGCAAAATAACACGTTCGGTCCACATTGTCAAAAGTAAAATTTGAATTTTCTGTAAATTGTTGATTTTCAAAAAGCACATTAACTATTTATACGTTATTCCCCTCCCGCGGTTGTTTCAAAAGCACGAAAGTTCATCCGAGAACTCCACTACTCGATTTGCATTCAACAATCCTGAAACGATACAGCTGTAGGGCGCAGCTGCATTTGCTAACATACCAATTGTACAAAGAAACTTTTACTAATATCTACAAATATATCCACACCACCATGCTAACGTATCGCAGCCATTCAAAGACTCCTGCCACTCAACTCCCGCGCTGCATGTGCGCACAGGCAAAAAAATAGTCATTCCCGTGAACCGCGAATCGCTGTAGCATGGCACTGGCAAGGCACTTTAACCCAACTTACACGCCAGCTATATAAGCGAAATAAAAATCGGAGGAGAAGTCGAGTAGCGGTGCGGGCCCTCTCTCCTGCTACGGCGCGTGCCACCCTTAAATCGCGAATTCCGAACCGCGCGCCCTACATACACGTGCAGTACACACGTATATATATATATATATATATATATATATTGGCATCGAAGAGCCGTAGAGCAGACGCAGAGAGTTGTGCGCCGGCACAGGGGGGCTAAATCCGCGCCTGTTGGCTCGCGAGAGCTCTACTTTCTACTTGGCGGTTTCGGTGCGCGGGACGGGGAGCCACGGGGCTGCAGGAGTTGACGAACGGCTCTACGTGTCGGCACTGCAAACTGCGCTGCGATTCCGTCTGTGTTTCTATAGTATGTGTGTGCATGTGCATGTGTGTGTGTGTGTGTGTGTGTGTGGGGATGAGATCTATAGGTCGAGAGGCTGTGGAACATCAAGTTGCGAATTGCTCTCGCGATCGCTTTTACCTGCCTATGTATATGTATATACATAGTGCACCTCTAATTTTACTGCTGCCCCGAGCCGATTAATGACTCGTTAATGCCATGGGTGCAGTAGAGGATGGATATTGAGCTTGGAAAAAGGAAAACGACGATTGGAAACTTGCGCGAATTTTCGAAGGATTTGGGTTATCGGTTCAGAATCAGCATTGGTTCAGATTTTTCATTTTTAGGTAAGTATTGATACTTCGAAACGGCAAACTGGCGTTAATTTTATCACCAACATAAATACGATGTTATACTTTCAATAAACGCACTTATTTACAATAAACCAAAAAATGATTTAGCTTTAATAAGAATTTTCTATTTGCAACACTAGAATTGAAATATGATAAATATATATATGCATGATTGTACTGCTTTGAAACAATCTAAATGAGTAATAACGCAATCCGTATCAAAGTATTAAAAGAAATTGCCGTATTAGTTATTAGATTATATAATCAAAGCGATCAGAGCTAATTTTATCTCACTTTTTATCCTCGACGAATATAAATTAAATCGCGCCCTTAAGTATTTCATTCTTTGTGCGCGCGCGCGCGACTCGCAGAATTGGCTCGTCCTGAATATATATATATATATATATCGTTGTGCGGGGGAAGAGCTCGGCACCGGGCTCCGAAGCGCTGCCGAGGATTTATGCGACTGGGCGGAGATGTTTTTTTCCCTCTCTCTCTTCTCTTTGCTGCAGAGCGACCTTAATCCCCTTTCGCGCTTTGCGTCGGATCACTTTGAACGTCGATTATTGAATTTTTAATTTTTCATTATATGCAGCGCTCTCTGCCCGAGTCTTCTTCCCTGTAATTGACAGTAAATTATTGAAAACCTCTTAATTTCGAGATAAAACGGATTATTTCTTATTTCGCGTGCGTGAAGCCGGGTGCCTTGATAAATGTCGTACATGCCGATTTGTAACGAGAAAAGCATAATTAAATTCCTTATTTTTGCCAATGAAGTATTATTATTGTATTTTTAGTGTACAATTTGCAGATTTGGCACGGATTTGGTGATTGTTAGTGTATAGGTAGGATTTCATCAATAAATACTTATACGTATATGTGCTAGTTGTCTTTGAAAGAGGAACTGGCGCTAATGAACCACGGATCGATAATTGTGCCAGACGGATCATAAAACTGAACCGCAAACACTGGCTTTATGTTTATATAATATACAATCACTTTGTATGCGCACATAGTTTAACCTAATTTAATGATGTTTCTTTCGTCCTACATTTAAAATCTGATTTTTTTTCATTCATATTGAAATCATCGAGCTGGATTCAATTACAAAGAACTAATTTCTTTGCTCATTACTATTACAGAAAGGTATGGATCCGCTATAAATTACGCAAATACTTGAAAATTTACATGTGGACTTATCGTGCATCTGTTGTCAATCAATGAAAAGTTAATAATCAAAAACAAACACCGACTTCCAGACTAATGCATAATATTTACTCGCGGCAAATTAAACACGCATCCGTTTCTAAAAGTTCAATTACACTAATTTTCGTTGAATTATTGCTTAACGGTTCACTTCTTCCACGTCAATAGAATTGAAAAAAAAAAAGAAAGTAATCGTTATAGGTACATAAGTATACACGCGCATATTTATTTACATCGCACCATTAATACAAGTCGTGGATTGTGTATTTCTCTCTCTTTCTCCTGCCAGGCGCGCATTTAAATTCGTATATAAATACGTTCGATTACAGCTTTTGTATAGCGACCAGCAGCAGCAGCAGCGCACAAAAACCGAGCCCTTCCCTCCTCTGCGGCAGACACAACAAACGGGAATGCAGCATTATGTGTCAGATGGCGAGGCAAGAGAGATGCAGAGAGTGAGAGAGAAGAAGATGAAGAAGAAAAGTCCAGTGGATCCCCGCGATAAGGAAGGAATATTATTGTGCGGGGGCTCGCAGGGCTCCGCGCGAGACTTGATTGAGTCGGACCACCGCTGCTTCGGATCTTTCAGCCGTCTCAAAGGGCCCAATTACGCTGTATATCAAACACCCAGCTACTGTTGCACCTTCGATCTCACGCGTGTGCCTGTATTATGGTATACACCCGCGCTCATACGATCTACCAGAGAAAACCGATAGCGGTAAAGAGATAAGGCGCCGCAACTCGCAGTGTGTGTGTGTGTGTGTGTGTGCGCGCATGGCGGTACGCGTCGTAACAAAAAGCGCGCCATCCATCGCAGCGAGTGCGGCTATATACGTGATTCCTCGCGTACCGCGCGTATAAATGTACAAGAAGCGCGCGGCCTTCGTGTGCTATATTATACTCAAACAGTCCTATTGGACGATAATGAAACGATGGGTAGGAGGAAGAGGGGAGAGAAGAAGGAATTTTAATTTATTCGATGTCTCTCGCGGAGGAGCACCGCGACGTACTATAATGCAGCGTCTCTCTCTCTCTCTCTTTACCAATGGCACGTCTTATATATGCGCGCTCAGCTAAATTATTGCGTTATATACATAACTGCAGCGCAGCGCGACTGCGGGGTATAATGCGAAAAGTGTTATTGATGCGGATCCGTGCAGTGTGTGTGTGTGTATTGGTTATTGTCATTTGCCTTGGCGGGCAATAAGTGAGCGCGTTTTATTTATGAGCCGTATCTGTATATACTCGACGAGCAGATGTTGACCTTTGCGCGAATGCGTCATAATGTGGCGGACATTTCGAATGCATCATTTTTACGCCTACGAGTACTAAAAATGCTTCGGAGAAGCAGTTTCAGAGTGATTTTTGCAATATTTTTATCGAAACCAATACGTTTTATGTTCCCTATATAGCTTTTATGGCCTGGATGTAAATCATATGTGGAGATCTCGTTCGTACTCTTTGGAAGAGTGTTTATGAGTAAACATTCGATCGGTGCATCGTATATATCGGTATTTATTTAAATATTTTCGACGTATGTATGAGTTGTGGGATATGAAAATCGATGTACGCGTATTCATTATTCATAATCGAACTATGGGATTCGCGATTTTCTACAGTGTGCACTTTTGAAAAATATAACATTTAATTTAATTTTGTTGGCGTGGTTATGCATTTATTTCAAGAAAGCATACTTCGATGATTAAGAAGTTGCATGTGCACTAATGCTCGTGGCTCCCTTGTTACATACTTTCCTCAATGGTGTTTGCGTTGAGCATAGTTGCGTGGAAGTCTTTATCTTTGCCATTGCAATTGTTTAGCGAGACAATGCAGAATTGGAAAGTTTCGCGCGAACGTTTTAACGACACTTTTGTTAAGTCATGGAAATTGAAAAGAAACGTCGTTAAATGTTACGCTTGAAACTCGATGTAATGAAAGACAATCGCAGTGTCAAGCGTAAGAAGACATATATTTTTTTTAAAGGCAATTTAACGCTTACCTACATTTGACAGAAACTTGTGATTCGACGTATATATATAAAATTCATATGTCCAACTTGTGCAGCCGTGAAGCAAGTGTGCGACACAATCTTCAACAAATGAGCCGTGAAATACGATACACTTTTTCATAAAGAAAAAACACGAGTCGCTAACAGGGAAGGATCCAATCGAGAAAGAGAGAGAGAGAGACAAAAACGTGAGATTCGTAGAACTAAGATAGACTCGGATAGATCGAACAATCCGATAATATCACCCTGCGCATACTTAGATGGGAGCTTATAGTAAAGCCAAGAGGCCAAAAAAGTGTGTCCCCCTCCGAATCGTAGAAAACGACCAAGAGCGATAAGCAGCAGCGTCCTCTCGATACACCCACGCACAGCCACTCGTTCAAAGTCCGGCGCGCCCCATATAAAAAGCGAGTCATAATACACGTTCGCAATGTCCCCGCTCATCCTTAAAGCCCTACACGTAGTCGCGCCAACAGGCCTAAGGGTAGCTGCTGTCCCCAATTTCTCATCGGTGGCTCTTTGTCGATATAGCTGCAGTTTGCGCTGTTCGTATCATCGAAGCGCCGCGGGAATATACATCGAGGGCCATAAAGGCGCATCGGCTGCTGCATCACCGACCCCCTCCCCCTATTCGCGTACACATACCTACGCCAACTTCTCTCTCTCTCTCTCTCTCTCGGCGATGTTTATGCATACACGTATATACGTACAGCACTCGTATCTCACTCTCTCTCTCTCTGTCTCTCTCTATCTCTCTCAAGCTATATCTGTATATAAGCGCTACACGTCGCGACTCGTCGACGAGCAGTCCCCTCGCATTCACTGAACTCGTCTCTGGTGCCGTATAGGTAGTGTGTGCGGTGTGTGCACGGGGCCGAGCGCGCGGTTTCAAAATAGAGGACTATACTGTGCACAGCCGAGGAGGACAACCGCAGGACGAGGAGGAGAAAGACACCGCGGACACGGCGATGCGCAGCGCGGATGCAAAGGGACCAGCGGGAATAAAGTTAAGGGAAGCGCGCGCGAGACTATGCTTCACGGACACGGCGGATAAGTCCTGGATAAGTCCAGGGGGGGGGAGGGGAGGGGAGGAGAAGGGGGACAACAAAATGCCGAGGAGAGAGAGAGAGAGGCCGCGAGTATACAGTAGCAAAGGCAGACGCAGAAAGTCAAAGGGGAGAGAGAGGGGGAGAGACTCGGAGAGATAAGGAGAGAAAATGAGAGAGAGATAGAGAGAGAGGAGCGTTTCTTTGGATCCACACGAGCTCTTGGGTCGTCGCTGTTCGGTTTGTGTGTTCGAGAAAAGGGAGGAGGAAGAGAGAGAGAGAGAGAGAGAGAGAGAGAGTCTGGTCCCGGCGATAATTTATCGTGACATTACTCACAGACGGACACCTCAATGGTTCGCGTTGGAAGAGAGCAGAGCCCGAGAGCGCCGAGACATATGTGTGCAGCGGCCAGTGGTGTGGTGGCGGTGTGCACTGTGTGCTACTCTCTCGTGTCCAGTCTCTCTCTCTCTCTCTCTCTC
>UELU01136511.1:21195-39529 GCA_900490025.1 Megastigmus dorsalis | reverse complement strand
CACACACACACACACACACACACACACACACACATATATATGTATGTATATACATATACGTGTGTGTCTAGGGAAGAGAGACGGTAGCCACGCGTTTACTTTGAGTTTACCTGATAACTGAGTACGCACTTGAAAACGAACGAGGCACACGTGACCAGATGGATAGCGTATACCAGCTGCACCGTGTTATTGGCTTGCAGCTCTCCTGCACTCGACGTACCTCCGTGCAGCGATGCGCGACGATCCCAGGACTTGCGGAGCCATGCCCCGACCGATGCCCTCGCTTCTTCGTTAAATATTAAAAATTGATTTGCTCAGCCAGTGCTTCTAGACTCTAATGACTCTTGGCCATTATTTTTCTTTGTAAAGTATAAACGTTCTTTTATCCACGCAACAAAAGCAAACCGTCGTATCGCTAAGTACAAATGCGATAAATGCGTTCAATGAGTTTATAAACTGTTTTGGACTAGCGAAGTTCGAAAGTGAAAAAGCAAAAAAAAAAGAAGGAAAAAAGTCAGTAATGACTGTTTGTTTAATGACGAATGATTCGAGTTAGCGTAAAAGCTCTTATACGCTCGATTTTATATGCGATCGCACGGAAGTAAACAAACTCCGCAGAATCGCAGTAAATCACTGTGTGCGCGACCGCTGCAGCTCTGCATTTATACGTACACGTGCAGCACCAACTGCCTCCCCTATAGCCTATGGCATTTTCTTTTATAACTCTGTTATTACTTTAATGCACGCTCCCTCGCATTCTCAATGACAATTTTGCGCGTTATCAAAAGTGCCGCGTCGCGCGCGACTGAAAGTAATACAACTACGCGGAGTAATCGCCCGCGCGCAAAAAAGAATCTCGTTGCAGTGTGGGTAAACATTATTACGGGGCGAGTAAAAGTTTCGAAAAATTCGCGTATTTAAAGGAGTGGCGCTGCAGTCCGCGCGACTCTTAAATCACCGCGATTCTAACTCGAATTAAAGGTCATAAAGCATTTGCGCAGAGGCAGGGGGTAGAGGCGAGTTTCGCGGAAAAATGGCAAAACTCTTGGCCGCTAGCCGCGCGCATATAAGAAAATTATTCCCCGCTCTATCCGATTCGACCGAAGAAACTACCCCTTTAACTTCTAACTCTTGTGTACATATGTTTATACCCTTTGTGTGTACGCTTGCGGTACATATATATATCTCTTCTCTGTCGCGCGATTGCCATTTCTTTTGTGCAGTGTATGCATCGTTCGCGATTGGTCGATAAAACGCAAGCGTGAGAGTGGCAGTGGTTTTGCATCGCATACTCTTTGTGTGTGCGTGCAGTGTATGTATATATACGCGGCCGATTTCCGAGTATATAATACCGAGAGAGGCTGCCATTAGTTTAATGGTGTTTTCCCTAGATGCATTTACGATGTCTTATTCCCGTCAGTTAGATGCAATCACAAATAGGCTTTAAATAAGCGCTCGACTAGAATATATGCGCCCGGCCTCTCGCGTATATATGCAGAATTATAACGTGATTTATTTGCATTTGTGTGACAGCGCACGGACACGCGACGTGTGCTCTCGCTTTTATTTTTGACGATTTTTTGTCGCTGACACCAGTCGTCTCGATCACCCAGATATGTGTTTGTATCAAGGATATAAACTTCGGTCTCTGGCGTCAATCGTTGAAATTCCGCGTCAATCCTGGATAATCGGCCGTCGTCGCCGCCGTCGCGAAAAAAGTATTCAAATGCGCAGCGGCTGGCAAAGCGTTTTTCAGGACGGCGACCGCCGCAATCATGTATCTTTCATAGCGTATTTTATTAACAGAGTGCGCCGGCATCACTTACAGCGTCAATATTTACCGCAGCCTCATCCTCCTGAATTCTTAATGCCGCTGTAATGTACGAGAAAAAGTCGGTGCTGTATACATGTGTACTGTTTGGCGCGTCCTGAAAAATTCAGGCGCAACGCTGCGCGAAACTCTTTCTTTTTTCACATAAATGGGTTTATGTAGCGCGATACAAAGGGCTTCGCTCCGCGGCTCGATCAGTCGCCAGTGCTAAGCTATTAATTCTCGTGATAATGATTCGTTATTTCGGTGAGCGTGTATGTATGTATCCGCGCATAAATACTTTATTCTTTTCCTCATAAATGCGCCGATGAAATCGAATAATGGGATTTTATTATTAATGGCTTAATCGGTGTCGTTAGTCTTGTTTTGTTGTAATTGTGACAGTAAATGTTGCGTAAGTTAGCAACTGTCGCATGAACTTTTCTAGGCGTTGCTTGTCACATCGTTTAACCATTTACTTCCTAAGCTTCTGCAAAGTGGATCCATTATTCATCACATTTCTCCATTATGTACTTCCGTTAAAGAATAAAGACATATGAAATTATAAAAAAGTCACATATTTAGCAGTGTACACGAGATATCCAATCCATCTTTCATCGATACACCATTTGAATTAAGCGAAATAATTGCTGCACGCCATCGTCAAACTTTTCCAAAGAAGTGATTCGGTATCGCGATATACGTAATCCGAGCCAATACAATCTCCTTAATTTATTCCCCGCAACCTCTTTGCCCGTAGGAAAATCTCGTTCGCTCGCGATCTCCTTGTGCGCTTAAAAAAGGAAAACAGTCCTTTAAATATACGATTTCTTTGCCGTGATTGCGCGAGCGCGGACAAAAAACGCTAGACGATCGAAAGTTTCCTCCGAAGGAGAAAACGCGAGATACAGAGCGAGAGAGAGAGAGAGAGAGAGAGAGAGAGAGAGAGAGAGAGAGAGAGCGAAAGAGAGCGCGGGATCTCGTTACAGCACGGAAACGTAGCGATAATTATCGATGGGAAGGGAACTAATTAAGTTTTCTAATGACTACTGACGATATCGTTTGCAAGTAAGCCGAGAACTGTTTTTGCGCACATCTCGATGACGAAAGTTCTGTGTGCAAAGTGCGATGAAATAAGAAAAAAAAAAAAAAAAAAAATAGAACAGGGACAGAATTGGATCGGAGAATCCAAGTAATTAGTTTTGGGTAAACTGCACTACGGGGGATAATTGCTTCATCTCGGCTAACTTTCCGCGCATAAATTTCACGTAACAGCGTTAAGATACAAAAAGAGCGTATTAAATAATTCTGCCGAAGCGGTGCGGCAGCGGTAGCGGCAGCTCGTCAAGTAATTGGATCGAGCGGGGCTGATTGTAAGGAACGGCGGGCCATGGCCATTGTGCTCCGGGTAGCGAAGAAAAGAAGAATAGAGGATTTCAACTCGATCAGAATATCCCTCGTTTCAGCCTCATCGATTAGGTCAACATCGCCGCTGCCGCCGGACGAGTCGAAAGTGCAATCACTCATAAACAATGGAATCTGATTGGCGTGGATGAGAATGGGGTATTTATGCTGCCTAAGCTTCCAAGGATCCTCGGAACGTGGAAAACGGGGCCAGGAGGGATATGATCGATCCGACAAGTTCATTCCAATAATAGGAACGGCTTCCTTATACTCTCCCATGCCGCCCGACCGCTTGCCAACCTCCTTTACTCTTGCCTAGAATAGCCATAATTCGCTGAGCAAGTTCCGAATGTCCTCCTCGTTATACTTCGCGCGCATCGACTAATCGCTTAAAGTCCTTATTGTACAACTTTGGCGTTCGGCACCCGAGAATTGACTTAATTCCGTACGCGTTCGATCCCCTTACCCACACAGACACACACACACAGTTGACCCTTTGCACTTTTGAGGGTAAAAGCGTCTCTCGCGTTAACTGGGACGTGATGTTGGTGGCAGTCACGTTTGACATATGATTGAATTACCCGCGTATATGTATTCTAATTGAACGAAAAAGTGCCTCGGAACAATTGGAGAGTGAGAGAGAGAGAGAGGTAGCGGAAATGGAAGCTCGATCGCGCGGAAGAATCGGAATTACGAGGAGGGTGGGAAGGGGGGGGGGTAGTTACCGAGAAATCGGATATCCGCATTTTCGAATGACTGGACTCGCTTGAACAATTGAAATTTTGAGCGGCCGCGATCATTGATCATTATATATCTAATCTAATTTGCACCGAATAGCCGACGATTATTACTACTTTCCAGGGACGATGGGCGGTGGGCTCCAACGCTCCGATTAACTTTCGATCGTAGTTCTCGAGTCGTACGAACGATCGTGTAGGGGGTAATAAATGTTGAATCGCCAAAAGTTTGCATGATAATGTCCAAGGGTAAAGGGGCGGAAATGTTATTCCCATATAAAATCGAACGCGATCTATGCAATTATACGAAATTTTTCTTGGGAAATTCCATCATCTCTCGCGTAGTAGTCGAAACCCAATCGCACTAAAAGATTTTTATTCCCCCTCTATAACAAACACACAACCCAATCACTCCTATATACATATATGTATACATATATACATATAAAAGATCCAATCAAACAACTCCCATCAAAGTAATTTATAAGAAGATATCCCGCGGAATGGGAACTTTTCAATTCTAATCCGAGACTCTCGAAGCTCGGTGCCTCCACACACACACACACACGCACGCACACAGATAGACAGTGAGACAGCACCTGGTGATAACGTCGTAGCCCGACCTTATACTCCTTGGCGCGCATCCGCAGCCCTAAATTCGATTTTCGGCTCTTTCTCTCGAATCCCTATATCCCTCCCTCCTCGTCCAGATATAGAGAGATAGTAGACTGCAGGCGAGTGCGCGAGAGGGAGAGAGAGAGAGAGAGAGAGAGAGAATGAACAGGGTAATTGAAGTACAGTCACGTAGAGGCCGTTCCGGGCATATCTCGATAATCGGGCTGAAGGGGCCTCGATCATCGGGCCGGAGCCCAGTTCATTTCATTCCGCCGCGCAGAGGCCCCCGCGGACAATTGGCCGCTTCACCTGAATTGGATAGGTTAAGGAGCGTCGAGCCTTGAATACCGATTTTCCTCTTTTTCTTCCTACCTTCCATACGTAGATGTATAAGGTATAGGTGTGGGTTAGTGTGTGCGCGTGCAGACCAGCAGCTTTTGAGAATAGCGTATAGGGAACAGACTAACGCGGTGAATATATATCCGGATATCTGCACACTTCTCCTTACGCGAGGAGGAGCTGCTCCTCGTGAATACGATAGCGGGATCCTTCTTTCGTAGTTGTACTCTGGGTCAATTCTATCCTTTCTTAGCTCTCTCTCTCTCTCTCTCTCTCTCTCTCTCTCTCTCTCTCTCTCTCGCTCGCTCTCCCTTTCGTTTTTGTTACTATAGAAGCTTCGGCTATTTCTTTGGTATTCTCGAGTTGGTATAGGAACAAACTTGGGTTTCGGGATCCGAAGTATTGAGGAAAAATTGCTTAGTAGATTCGCCCGCCGTTCGCGCTCTACGTTTCGTTTATGCGAAATTAAGGCAATGAGGAAAGGAGGAGAGAGAGAACTCGGTTTCTGCTTAGTTCGGCTAACTAAAAAAGTTGGGAGATGGAGAATGTTTTGGATTACCTTTGAGGAATCCTCCTTTTTTTCTGGTTAATGGGGAGCAAATTACTTGGAATGAATATTCGATGGACTAAATTTTAAATATCCATCGTTTATCACTTGTACTTTTTTTGGACGTATAATCGCTTTTAGTATATGTAGTTTCCATTTATTCATTCGAAGCTGTGTCAATTAGATGCAGAATAGTTGCAGACTAGATGCTCGTAACTTAAGCCCGTTGTAAGCGCGTAAAAGGAATAGATGGAGAAATGACTGTGTCTACGCTCCGTGTGTATGCATGAATTGAACAAGGAACAAAGGCGAACACAGTGACTAAGTAGGATGTTTATTTTAGTCTAATCGATGAATTATGGAATGTAATTGCGAAACCATCGGATATGCGCCCCGTTAATTAGAAAGTAATTCGTGATCGCGGTTAATAAACGTGAATAATGCTTTATTGACCACTGATGAATTCTGCGCTTGTTCGAATATTAGCGCATGAATAATTCAAGCATTATTCAACCTGTGCTGCACTTCTCTATATTCCTGAAACTCTCTCTCTCTCTCTCTGTGTACTCGATGGTCTTCTCGATTATGCAAGTGCACCGAGATAAAGAAAGCCCTTATTTTTACCCCGACGATACATTAATTCCATTAGGAGTGTAATAATAATTAAAGCTGAGTGTGCGAATTAACGAAGAAATAGGGAGTAATTAAATAAAAATAAATTAAATGTATAATGGCTATGGGAGTCGAAGGAAGCGGAGTGGACCTCGGGTATATAGCTTCTGCACATCCCCTTACGTAGCAGAAAGAGAGAGAGAGAGTCAGTAGAGGGCATGAAGGAAAAAAGGCTAGAGGAAGGAAAAGAAGGAGGGAAAAAAGGAGAGAGAGAGAGAGAGAGAGAGAGAGAGAGAGAGGAAGAGGAGGAAGGTTCGGCTCTCGCTCGTATCGTATTCCGGGACGGAGTTCGTACATTTCCAGAGGTTTCGTGAGAGCTTGCTCGCACGCCGGAACAATCGAGACCGAGAGAGAGAGAGAGATCGCTTGGAATGGGCCGCGAGGAAAAGAGACTCGCGAGATTTATCGTCGCATTAGTCGGTCGTTTGAGAATTCGAGGGCTCTTTGGAAAAAGCAGCCGGCAGGAGAGACTCGGAAAGCACACATAAGAGAGATGGAGCGCTCGAGGATATAAGCTCGACGGCGCGGCGGTGGTTAAAAAAAGTGTAATCGAATTTTCGCCGGGCGAGTTTTCCCTTCTCCCTCTCTCTCTCTCTCTCTCTCTCTCTCTCTCTCTCTCTCAATTTTCCCTCTCGCCGTCTTATATATGCCTTTTCTATTTCCAGAGTCGCGTGCATGCGCGCGGCTGCAGTGCATTCGAGGGCGGCGGCGGCGCGAGGTGAGCGAGGCAAGGGAAAATTAAAATTTATCCGGCTCCGATTGACGATTACGAGAGGGAGAGAGGAAAAACGGGAGCAAAGGACGCGACTACTGCCGAGCTTAATTGCTTTTTAAAACTCGCACGCAAGTTCGATTTGCCACTGCCTGGGCTTGGACTACTTTAGGAATGTTCAATATTAGTTCTTCGCGTATCTGTGTGCGCGACGGCGAGTATACACGCGTTAAGTGCGTTAACGCGATGGCAATTAACGAGATCCCCGAGAACCTTACCCAGGCGGTGCAGAAGACGGAGAAATTAAACCACCGTCGGGGATATTACTCGTTCTCCTTCGTTCCTTTTAATGGCCTCCTCCTTGAGATCGAAGAAAAAAAAAGAAGGATTCAGTCACGAGATATCGACGTCTCCGCGCAGCAATTGTCGAATGCTTAACTAATTCCGCGGAGTTCGCGCGGTGGACTAAGAGTTGGCCGATTGAAATACTTAATTTATCACCGTATCGATCGCTCTCACCTTCGATTTCGCACGATTTTCACATCTATATATAAAATCACTTTGAAAATAATGTCGAGTCGTATACATCTCTCGAATCCATTTGCGTCCTTGTCAATATATATAAACAACTCGCGGTACTTGGATACTAAAAAAAGGTGACGGCCCGTACATTCGAGCACCGATGGGACGGTGCGTGCATCTGACCGAAAAGTGCGTGTACGATACAGCTCACGTTCGGAATGCTCAATTAAAACGTGCAGAAACACAGCCTCGCGTCTCAATTACGCAATTCAATTACGCCGCGCAGTCCTACATCTCTCTGTGTGTATATGTATATATGTGTATATACATATACGAAGGATCGCGCTTGTCGCGTGGCCACACGTATCGGAACGATTTAATCTCGCTCGAAATCGGACGTTTCCTTGCGAATTCCAAGCGCGCCTATCTGCCGCGCGCGCCGCGTGGAAAAAGGCACCCGTATTGCAGCTCTTTTTTGCCCTGAACCTCTAGAGAGATCCGATTCGTATGTAAGAGAGAGAGAGAGAGACCGGTTTATACGCGTCGCACCGATAGCGGTACATAAAGGGGATATAAATGCAACGTGGAGGGAAGTCGAAGATAAATGCGGAATTAATGATTTCCATTATCTGGGGAAAAGTCGCGAGTACCTTTACGGTATTCCTCCCCTTTTTTTTATTGTCGTGCGTGCGTAAGTGTTTGGTTCGAGTTTCCTATGTATTATTGCATTGAATGCACGATCTTTGTAAGGACTTTATGGACTGGCTATTTTAATCGTCGACGGAAAGTGATTTATCGGATTAATTTATTATAGATCCTTCTAAGCGGATAAAACTTTGTTTCCAAAGATCCAAATTTTTTCGCACCAACGTCAATAACGCACGCACCAACGAATAGCTCAGCTCGCAAGAAAACTCGAATTTTCGCATCTTATCGCTTACCGCAAGTAGCCATGCGCTTAATAAATCCATGCGGCGCTCATTACTCACAGTCTTATCGAGAGTCGCTTCGACTCCGTTCTCTCTCTCTCTCTCTCTCTCTCTCTCTATCCTTTTCCCACCGCACGCGCGCAATCCTACTGAATTGAATTATATTCACGCGGTGTGCATATATTCGATTATTAAAAAGTGCAGCATTATGGAACATCTATATATTGCAATATTGCACCGAGTCCTTCGTTCACCGGCGCATATAAATCATCGATTCCGAGACGGAATATTCAATTAGTATTAGGCAACGTTATTTATTGGATAGTCGGGGGCTATATGCTTGTATATTTATGAGTAATTTACAGGTTTGAACCGCGCGGCTCGCGTTTATACATTATCCGGTCGCGCGCGCGTGCGGAGGGTGAACGAAAAGCGAGTCACGCTGACAGCGTCGCGCGCGGCTCCATTATAAGGTTGTACAACGTTGACGGAATCGGCCTTGCATTCTAAACTGTCAGACTATCTCTCGATTTCAATGGAGCCCCAGTGTTCGAGGGTATAGAAGAAAGAAAAGAAATATCCTTTCGGACTGATCTTGCGCTTGGGCAATGCCCGCCACGTAGACGTGGATAGGATTTTGAAGAAACGAGTTTGTCGCCGAGCCAGCAGCGCTGGGATTAATTGCAAAATATATTCCAGTCGCACGTCCAATCTCGTGCCATGCCGCGAAATCCGAGGAGCGAGTGAGCGAGTGAGCGAGCGAGCGAGAGATAGATATGAGAGAGAGAGAGAGAGAGAGAGAGAGAGAGAGAGAGAGAGGAAGATGCGCTCGAGATGCGCACACAGCGAGGGGAAGCTGCACATTTTTCAAACGGCTCGCCCGGTATCGGCGCGAAATTGCTTCTTACACCCGTTACGCACGTAGTCATAACAAATCACGCGCGGAGGCATGCGCTCCGACTCTCGAGGCTGCCTGGATCGCCGCCAGCTCCTTTTCCCTCCTCTCTCTCTCTCTCACTCTGCGTATATTTGTGTGCGCGCGTCTGTGTGTACATCGAAATAAGATCAAAGGCCGAGATCTCTGTGCGCAGAGAGCGCCTGCGAGAGCATCTCCGTCGGCGTGACTCGACCCAGACACTTGCACAGTTCACGACTCCTATACCGAGCGGCTGCAATATACCGATAGATCGATCCGCGACGGAGATAGGCAAAGAGAGTAGGACAGTTGCAGATACGCGGAATTGAAATCGAGCGAGCGGCAGAGAGTTGAGAATAATTTACCGTTTCAACTTTGTGCTCGGGCGCACAAGCGAGAGAGGGAGATATAGTGGCGCAGATTGGCCGAGATACTCCAACCGAAAAAGAGCGTTCGTTATTAAGGAGCTTAGCTATTCGGATCTGTGCAACGCGCGGCCTGCAGCGCAGCCTCTTTTTCATATTAGAAATATATCGGTGAATAGGCATCTTTCGCCGTCCTTATCTAAATGATGCGAGGGATCAATACTGGTGCATGGCTCTATACGAGATACCTGCGCAAGACTTGCCCAGTGAATATGCATCGATGATGAGAATTGTGCCTAATCATAAGCAAAGAAAACTGTATTATGATCATTTTTTTATCTTCGACGCAAGATAGTTAAATAAATGAGAAAGACTGCAAAGTCGGAAGCTTTATACAGTTGTATTAAAACCAACTGTTCAGAATTTGATTGAGCGATAGGCGGCGGTGGCGGAGCAAGGAATTTCAACGTCTTCATTGTCTCCAACTCTTTGTGTACAGATATTAGTCTTTGTGCAGAAATCGTTATTGGAAAATTAAAGTTCGGCCGAGAGAAAAGTCTCGATCCTCGTGACTCGACAGACCGTCGTTGAACGAACCTAATTAACTTCTCTATCTTTCTCTCTCTGCGATATTTTATATTTTATATTTTACATTATTTTATTTGTTTTATCTGATTTAAATTTGTATTATTACATTTTTATATAATTTTGTAAAAAACTTGCAAATAAACTCATATCTGCCTATCTCTCTCTCTCGAATGTTTATGAATAAGGACGTTTTTGTTTCGAAAGCGCCGCTACAAACATTTTTTCCAGCTCGCCGCCGATCTATCATACATAGAGCCGCATGGGGATCCATATCGGCCAGTCACGGCAATTTACATTCCCATCGTACGCGAGAGTAGTTGCGAATCGTCACGGCTCGCTGCTGCTCGTCCCCGTGCGCGCGCCGGATAAGCATCGCGATAGGTGGTTAAGCCTGAGACCTGTATATATATCGATGCGCCACCCAAGAGCACACAATAGCTCCTCTTCTAATAATAATAGCGTTTTCCTAATTGCAAAACTGCACACAGGCTCGGGTAATTCTGCAGCGTGTAGGTATATTCATACGCTTGCATCGCTGGGAGGGGGGAATAGAGCGCGAAATCGGGCGGAGGAACGCGGGACGAAGGCATCGAAAGTGCTCTTAATTAAAAGAAGAAGGAGAGAGCGAAGCCCTTTCGGCCTTATCATCCGCATTATCAGAGACTAGAAATCCATCGACCGCTTCATTGTTGTAAGCCTCGGGAATCGCGCGCGGCTTTAAAGTCTATCTCTCTCTCTCTCTCTCTCTCTCTCTCTCTCTCTCTCTCTACCTCTCTGTCTTCTTCTTCTACTCTGAGCTGATACGCTTTCTTTAAGACTGGCGAGCTTTTGTCATCGATCCGCTTGAGCGACCAAGAGAAGAAGCCATGAGCCCTCGTCGGACGACGAACCCGCGACGAGCTTCCCTTATAACAGTATTCCAACGTCTACCCTTCTGTCTTCTTCGCTCCGTCATCCATTTTTTCCTTTTCTAATTAGCGATTGATTCTTATGATGATGAGTTTTGGGATTGTTTAGAATAAATTCAGTAGTGTGGGACGTAAAAGAGGTGGTTGTCTGAAAATTTAATTAATTCAGCCAAATGGAAGCTCATAAATTTATCAACGTCTCGAAAGAAAGAAAGATAGAGAGATAGAGAGACAGAGAGAGAGAGAGAGAGAGAGAGAGAGAGAAACTATCGACCAGGAGACAATCTGCAGAAAAATAAAAACAAGGGATTATCCTTTTATAGTCGGCGGTTTATTGACTGTAAGAGAGGAGTATCAAGCAGTTCCAGGGTTGGGTCGATTGGATTGGCTCCTTATACGCCAGGTGTATATATATACCTATATTTCCATCTACTTTCGCCGTATCGTTATGGCGCATATAAATCTACTCCCCTCCCCATGGATTGTGCACGAAATTCCAAAAATAAAGAGGATCAGCTGTTCGTCCCAGTGTTCATTAGACCATCCATATTGGGTTTTTTTGATTTCGCATGAAACTATCGCTCTCCAGCGCGACGTGCTTGTGAAATCATAATCAATTTTCCGTGTATTGTCGGTATTCGCTTATGTGAACAGGAGATAGAAAGAGAGAGAGAAAGAGAGAGAGAGAGAGAGAGAGAGAGAGAGAGCGGGGGGAGCGAGAGAAAGCGGTATTTCCTTATTAAATTTTAATTACTGCCACTGCATTAACAGCCACTTAGTTTTCGACGATTGCTCCTTCATCACTTTGAAATATTAATGCGCTAGCGTAGCGCGGAATTGTTGAAAATTAATTACCGGGATATCTCTGGTGCTCTTTGCTGCGCTTAGCAGCTTTTGGAAAATATATAAAAGCGGGGTTCGTATATATAAGGACATCGCTTTGCTATTTTATATAATTACGATCGATAATGCATGAAATTAATTATATGCATTAGTCATTATTAAAGATTAGCTTGACAAATATATTAAAATTGTGAGAAACGTGAAATTATTCGGAGGACAACCAACCCAGTTTTCCAGCTAGTCATTTCATGTCCATAAAATTACTTTGCTTCAGCGATATTTAAAAAGAGAGCAGCGTAATAGCGAGAGCCTCGGCATCAGCATTAAGCGTTAATCTCGCGTGAATCATGCGACGTCAACGGCGAAGAGCACAAGAGAGATAGAGAGATAGAGAGACAGAGAGAGAGAGAGAGAGAGAGAGAGAGAGAGAGCGAACGAAAGCGAAACAGACTTCATTGTCGCAATTTACAGTGGATCCACGTTTCCGCGCTAAAAAGAGCGAGGACGCGCGAGGCCCCTTTGTGAGCGGCGATTAGCGTTGAAAAATCTCGCGAAATTACCCATTTTAACCGGCATAATTGTCAAGGGTTTAAGCGACGTTTTTTTGTCTTATTTCGCTTATACATATCTCTCTCTTCTTTGATATCTTTTCTGACTGGGTCGAACGAGACGAAAAATCCGGCTTCGTCCATTTCTCTCTCTCTCTCTCTCTCTCTCTCTCTCTCTCTCTCTCTCTCTCTCTCTCGTTCACCTTCTTGTCGATGATTTAAACAAGCGAAAAAGGGAATCATTCACAAAATCACGTCTAGAATTTTCTCGAATACTACTCATAACACTAATTTTTCCTTTTATTTATTTGCAGTATAATCAGCATGTAGCGAACATTATATCGATGCGTGTAAAAGCACATATGCGCGTAATTGCAGGGGCACAAAATCGTATTATACCGGCCGACAAATACACGCGCGCATCGGGGGTGTAAGGCAGGAGGAAATTTTTGGGTCGGCTAAAAGCGTGCACTTTATAATGTCGTGATGAATTTTGATGGACGGAGGTATTACAGAGGGGGGAAAAAATATGAGTTAGCGTCTACTGCACGAAACTAGCTCGATTCCCCAACTTTTTCAGCGACTGAGTGCAAAATTACCAAATTACGCAGCGGAGACTCTCTCTCTCTCTCTCTCTCTCTCTCTCTCTCTCTCTCTCTCTTTCTCTCTAATGAAAGTACTTTTTCCAAACGAAAGAGCGCACAGCGCATTTTACCATTAAATACACATATTCCCTCCCTTGGCTGGCAGCAACACTTTGGCACAGGTGATTCAACGTATCGTCTTTTTTCTTCTGCTTACAGAACGACACGCTGCAGGTAGTCTGGCAGTATCACGTGGACGAGCCAGCGTCGGCGGCCGGTGTACTTCCGGCGGACGGTGCGGTCCGCGGCACGCGTCCCCTCTACCTCGTGCAGCGCGACTTCCAGCAGCGCCGAGTCAGCAATCAGGGCAGCAACGCGAGGAACAAGGAGCCCGAGCCGGTTCTCCACGTCTGGGAGCTCTACAATGCTCAGGTGAGTCCAACGCTGCACGCTTATAACTTTTCTCCTTCCCTATACATATGTACGCGAACTTTTAATTATTTATTCGAGGCACGTATAGGTTGGAACCGGTTGCCTCGATACGCACACACGCATTGAGCAGGAAGTTGCACGGCGAACGAGACCGATTGTCGCTTTGTTGATTACTTTTGGAATTTTGCAAAATGTCGATCTTTATGATATACATATACACTGATGGAGTGGAATTCGCGATGTAACTGTAACGGAATTACGATCTCGTGCATGCACCGATCCGATTTCGCGGATTTCGCGCAGTATACCGATGATCCCACGTGAGCGAAACTCGCTAATTAATTAACGCCAACAAAGTATCATCATCGCAAAATAATAAAGACATCGTGAAATCAACGAGCGGCCCAGTCGCGCTTGAGCATATCATTATTTACACGGGCACTTTTCCATCGATTGGTCCAGCGGCGGAGCGCGCAAATATTCATCGCGAAACTCGCAGTAGCGAGGTATAGCAAAACAGAAAACGAGAGACAATCGGTCGCTCGTAATTAGTTTTTCCCCAATTAACGACTCTCGCGCGCCTCACACGAAGGGGGCGGGAGGGTGGCTATCGTTATTTTTATTCTCACTCGCCACCTCGCTGTATATACACGAATTAATCCGCTCACCGGGTATATAATTCTTTGCGTAACAAACGGACTTCGTAATTTCTGCAATAACACACCTCATTATTCGAGCTCAGCTCCGTCCGACGTGTTGATTAACTTGCTCGTTAATCGGGGCAAATAAAGTGTATCTATATGTATGTATATACCGATCTTAAGAAATCCAATGAATTATGTATCTTCTCCCGCGCATTTTACAGAGCGATAGAATCGAGGCCTGAACTTGATTTTCGTATAGCGCATCGGTAATGGGCGTATCTTTCGCGTGATTACGCGTGCTCTCGTTCATTATTTATGATTTGAATTTACTCCATGGCTCGGGAACCGCGTTTACATACACACTGTTGTAAGCGCCGCAGACGCTGAACAATATCGTTAAAAGATTCACCTATTCGCGGTTATCGCGGACCGCGAACGATGCATAATCCATTTATTTCCGTCGTAGCTGCAACATTAACGACGGCCCTACACCCAATCGTCTCTTATCGAAAAGTATAAAATTCACCCTTGCACGCGTGCATAATTTAGGGATACGTGAAATCACGCGCGTGCGCACAAACGCCCGTCAGTTTCAAAGGGAAAAACATTACTCCGGACCTCGTTTAATTCGGGGCGGCTGCAGCGCCTCGGCGCATAATTAAGCACCGGCCATTTCCTCTCCATTGCAGCAGCAGCAGCAGCAGCAGCAGCAGCAGCAGCAGCAGTGGCAAGGCCAGAATCTCGTTCGCCGTCGTTTCTTAACACACCAAGTCGCAGGGATTCCTACTACTGTGCAAAGTAACGCTAATTGCGCGCGGGTCTAAGTTTCACGGCTCCTGCTGCTGCTGCTGCCCTAAATTTGACTTAACCGAGAGAGTCGAGAGAGAGAGAGAGAGAGGAGGTATACCTGTCCCTCCAAACTTGAACGGGGTCTTTTCTTTTCTTTTCTCTTCCTTTGGGCTCATAATTTTCGTCGCGTTAATTGCGGCGAACGTTCCACCCGAGCAAACAGAGTTAGAGAGAAAGACTCTCTCTCTCTCTCGCTATTTTTTTCTGTGTTTGCACACGACGACGCCCCGCGCGACTCGTTAAAAGTTCCCTCCCATCCCCCCTCCCCGCGCGCAAAAAGAATTAATGACGTGCGCGCTTATGCGCGAAATTCTTAAACAAGTTTGCCGCGCGATGTAATTTTTATTAATGACGCACCGCATTGACCCAGTTCCTTCGCAACTTCCCATATATTACGAATTCACGCTTTCGGCCACATCATTTCATTCGAAACAAAACGATACATACTACACTTGGAGAAAAGAAAAACGCGTTATAGCACGTGTTGTCGCCTATGTATAAATTCACGGCAGATAAGAGACAAAAAAAGGCGAAGCATCGCAGCTCGCGTACACACCCTCGCGCCCCAATTAGCATAGGCCGCGATATCCCTCGGCGATATCTCGAGTGCGCTCCTAGCGCCGCTACGCGTACAACCTAGCTGCACCACCAGCCCCACCACCAGCCGCAGCGGCGTGAGCTAATGAACGAATAGTTTTTGCCAGGGCACGCGTAGCTCTTTCTCTCTCCCTCGCGAGCTCCGCAGATTTATAACGTCATAAATTCGGCGGCACAATACACGCCAGCCTTATACCTACCCAGATAAAAATCCGAGCGAGTGCAGGCGGAGGCGTTCGAAACGTCGTATATTGGTATATATATGTATATATGTATACATATGTACGGGGCGCGTCGGAAGATAGCGCAGCGGAGAAAATATGCGCCGGTCTTATATTTTTCTGCGGAGATACGAGCGCCGGCGACTTCCTTGCGCCTTTTTCTTCCTCTCTCTCTCTCTCTCTCTCTCTCTCTCTCTCTCAGGGTGTATATGTGTGCGTTTGGGAGTGTACGAGTTACGCGTTGTTTATCGCAAGTAATTCTTGGGTGCGTCGAGCTTTTGTTACGTCGTTGCATGTCCGTAGGTACGGGTCAACGTAATTAGCATAAATTTCGTAGTAGTAAATTGGCCCCGCTGATTATATTTTTCTAGCAATTAATCGGTTATGCTTTTCCGTAATCTTAATGAGCCGAGACGTCGACCACCGCGTTGCATTGTCACCGCGACACATTCTCACTTTCCCCGCGGTTAATCATAATTTCCTGTAATAACATCGCGAGTCCCGCGTGCCAGAAGAGTTACAGTCAACTTCCACCTTCTTACACCGTAATGCATAATGATATAACCAGCTCGCCTTTAAACCTGGTCGCGTCATCCCCGCTCCCGCATCAGAGCAGTAAAGTTCATCACGAACATATACAGTTTCTCCGCAAGGGTTGCGAGCAGTGCCGAAACTTTATCCCTCGAACGCAGGCCGCCTGCAACCCTCGTATAGATCCTCCGCCGCCAAAAGAATATTCTCACGCTCGATAACGTCCCGTAGTTACTGCGCGCCGGAGCTCCTCGCGAATCCGAGAAAACTTGCGCGTCCCACGACGATCAGAGAGAGAGAGAGAGAGAGAGAGAGAGAGAGAGAGAGAGAGAGAGACAAAACGAAACTCGAGAAGAAGAAGCAGCAGCTCAGCAGCTCGAAAAACTTCGGCGTGCTTTATAGCGCGACGCGGGGAGAAAAATCCAATCGTGGGAATGAGCATCGTCGTCGTCGCGCGATATCCTCGGCCCAAAGCGTTTCCCCGGCGCGCGTCAACTTTTCGCAAAATGCTCCAACCTCGTTTACACGCACAAGCACGCGCGAGTCGAGTCGCTTCCTGAAAAACGGTTATAAATTTTACGATGTTTGTCTGGGGCAGTAGCGAATATCGCGCGCGAGAGTCTCCGGACAGTGACTTTACGAGGAGCTGTACAACGCGTAGTATAAGTTCCACGTGTCCCAAGGCGTCGTCTTCGTCTGCAGCGTTTCTCGGATCTGGCGTTCGGAAAGGTCGCCGATCGCGGCGCTTTGCGTTTAGTCTGCAGTATATGTATATACGCGAGCGCGTGGGAAAGCAGAGGAGCGGATGAGCGCGCCAGCTCTTTAACCCCTACGGCGAGGTACGAGAGAGCCTTTGCTTTTTCGATGCTATGCGATGTTATGCGAGGGCGCTTCGGCCTTTTGTATTTCGTTACTTTTTCGAGGTCGACTGAGAGAGAGAGAAAGATGTATAATACAGAGTGAAATTATAAGTGCCGTGTTTCTCTCTTTCGTATAGGCTACATTTTTTTGTCTTTTGCTTTACTGCGCGAGTCGGCGATACCGTTTACCGACGAACCGAGCGCATCGCGGCGTCGACGTAGTCAGCATTATAAGTGTAATTGGATTCGGGCGGGGGAGGCTGAGATGTATAGTTCATAGTTCTTTTTTGTCCTTCTCTACCGAGCTGTGCGGGTGAGAATTTTCCACGCGAAACTTTCACTCCCCTCTGCCAGCGTGCTTTCGATCTTTTGCTCTTCTTCCTCACCTCTGTTCTATACAGTTCGTTAAGCCGTGAGAGGTTTCGTATACGATGGCTCGAGCGTCATGTTTTATATACCAACTCGCTGTAGGCTATATATATATATATATATATATATATACAGGTTATCGTTATCAATAATAGCGGTTGTATTGCGTAATAATATTTCATAGGAATACCGATAACTATTCAAGCATGTGCATATTTTGAGGATATTGATTGATTAATCGAATACATGTTTATTTTGCAGGTTCAGTTACCCATGGACCAAGACACTCTGCTTCAATGTCGAGTCTTCAGTCTGCCGAAGATCATGACGAAGCATCACGTCGTTAGGGTAGGTGTCTCGTACTTGAATTCCATTCGAATTCCATTGTTCTCTTGTACTCCATCCTTATCCTTTAAAAGTCGTTCAAGTTTCACCAACAAAAACACACACGGTAAAAAGTTTATCTTCTTTTCCACAAAAAAAAAAAAAAAAACACCAAAAAAGTTACAAGCCACGAAGATTGAAACCGAGAGACTCGAAACAAATCCGTACCTCGCACAACCCAGACATTATACACACTCTAAACAAGCGCGTATATAGAAAAAGTGTGTGCATTTCACTAAAGCAGCGTCGGAAGCAGCGTCGGAAGCAGCGTCGGAAGCTGGCCTGGCACGATTCGAAATTTCACTCGTCGGCTTTTCCTCGGACAGCTTGACACTGGCTTACACCCTTGTACCCCAGAACTGCAGAGGCCCTCCTCTCTCTCTCCGCCCCCCCCCCCCCCCCCCCCCC
>UELU01136507.1:0-51603 GCA_900490025.1 Megastigmus dorsalis | reverse complement strand
TAGTTCATTGGATTTACGAACATGACTTCGTTGGCTTTGTACTTGTTGTACTAACTAATAAATTCGTAAGTGCAACCAATTAAAATAAGTTGACCCAACCAATTCAGATGTTAGATGCTGCAACAAAAAATGTGGTAGGAGTAACGAATAAAATTGGTCTTCCGTCAATAAACATACTTTCACAATTGAATATTTTGAGGTTAGAATTCTTTTTATATCTCAAGAACTGCTTTATCACAAAAATCCCAAATTTTTTAGCATTCCTATGAAGAATGGATTTTTCGATCTGTATGAATCAACTTGTTAAGAATCAAATTTTTTGAGGTTAGAATTCGTTTTACGCACTTATTTCGGAATCTGTTCAAGCTAGAACAAACCGGATGATGTTTTTAGATTTCTTAAAGGAAAATTGACTTATCGTTATCTGTTGATAGTCAGCCTTTATAAAACTATATTTTGAGGTTAGAAGGACTGTCGCTGCCACTTATTATCACACGTGTATTGTTCGTACCTATACGCACTCTACCATAAGAGTGCATTTAGAGTGAATTTTAAGCTTACTATAAAACACTCTAATACTAAAGTGATATTGTTCACTCTAATTTTTAGATACTTTTTTACTCATAAAGTTACTTTTCACTCTTAAAGAAATTAAATGCAACTATAGAGTGGATTTTCACTCTAAATTATTTAGCGTTTATATGGGGTATTTATAGATTAGTTTTGTGTATTTTTGCTTTCCATACTAATACAAGTATATTTACAGGTACTTTAAAATAATATATACAAAAATATGTTAATTAATTTTTTTTATTTAGCGGTCATCGATTTTTTTAGGTAAAATTTCTTCTTTCAATGTAATACCAATTTTTGATAGCTTTAACGCTTTGTATAAATTTGTCACATAAAGTAAACTATTTAGGAAAGCTCCACTTTTGCGCAGACGTTGGACCTAAAGACGATGCACTGTATAGCATCCGAAACCAGCAATTATAGAAATCCAAAGATTGCAAAGACCAAAGTAAACTCTAAATGATGGTTAAGAAATGTAATCACGCATCGCGACAATAATTAGCGATAAATAAAAAAAACTATAGCGCAAAAGAAAGGGGCTCCACGTGCTGGCCGCAAATGAGAGAGAGAGAGAGAGGGAGACCTTGAAATCGATTCGCGAGCGTATTTTTTTTTCCAGTCCAGTAAAGCGATGAAAATAAATTGACATCGGCATTCGCAAGAAAGAGAGAGAGAGAGAGAGAGAGAGCGAACTCGGGCGGCACATTGCCAGTATTTAAGCGAGCAATGATTTACACCGGTGCGCCGACGCCGCGGTCATTGAGATCCGCTGCGCCGCGTCGATTAGGGGATTAACGCTATTGGCGAGCCCCGCGAGCGTGAACGCATCGGGCCAAGCATTTACAAGCAAATAACAGCCTGAATCTCTAATTATTCGTTTCAGAAATACCTGCAGCCACTCAAGAGTCCGGAGAATGCACATCTCGTGGACGCCACGATCGTCGATGAAATATTCTATCAGGTAAGATCTTTATGACGAATTAATTATTATTTTTCCACTTATCTGACATATTGTGTATCCCCTTCTAGTGGTCAAAGTTCAATTATTAAATGAGAAAACTCTTTTTATTCATTGCACAATTTTAATCAAAACTCAGCGAAGTTTTCAAGATTGGTGTACTACTTAAAATCTTTTTTAAAATAGATTTTTATATTTTATAAAAATATATTTTCGAGTAAATACTCATCACGAAACGGAATTTTTCTTAAAATATTAGTGTCCCTTAATTTTGTATCCAATAAGTACTTATTGATTTTTATAGCGCATAGTAAGTAAAACATAGGTTTTCAATACAAAAAAATATGTAAAATATATTTGTAAGGTAAAAAAGAAAGTTGTGTAAAATACTGAAAAGAATTAAAAGCGAAGAAAATAAAGGCAAGAAAGATCGCGAATTACAAAATGTAGAACACCGCGGTTAATCGGAGCACGAGAGTTGGGCGAAGAAAATAAACAGGAGGCTTTTCCCTTTTCTCTCTCTGGCAGGTCCCGGCGATTCTCAGTCACCATGAGGTATTTCTGGAGGAATTACGCAAGCGCCTGGAGACCTGGGAGCTGCGGCAAACAATCGGCGACGTTTTCCTCGAGGTGGTAAGGAAGAGAGAGAGAGAGAGCTTTTTTCTTATTTACTTGTTTGATTAACGTAAGCGAGGCTTCGTATGTCTGTGTCTGTGTCTATGCCTGTGTGTGTGTGTGTGTGTGTGTGTGTGTGTGTGCGAGCGAGCGTTTGCACGCATAGCTTTCCAGTGAAATTACTTAATCGACTACCAAGTGCAAGTTTTCGCGGAGTTGCCTCTGGCGCACGATTTAAACTTGCAGTTCGCTAGAAAAGCATTAACTCGATAGAATACCTTTAATGTCTTATTGTGCAATCGGATTCTGTGATGTGCGCTACGAGGAAGTAAGCTGAATTTTTTAATCCGCGTATATTTATTTCCAAGAATAATGTTGTACTTCTGCTTTTATTATTTATTCAAATATTGAAGCAGATAAGTAGCTTTAAAAATTTATCCATTGTATAACTTTTGAGATCATTACTTGAACAAAAAATATATTATTTGTTTACAAATGAATACGACCTAATTCTTTATTCATCTTTTGGCCATGTAACCAAAAACTTTTTCATTCTTCAATTTACTTCCTTGAATTTGTGCATCAGTTCAGAAAAGCAATATTCAATCTTGATGCTGATGATTAAAATTCACGTGTTGCGAAGCTTTTCCAAAGTGACCGAAACAAATAAAAAAATAGTAACTCAAGGAAAATTTGCGCGGTAATAATTTAATTTGAGCAAGCGTATGCAGTCGATGAAGTAAAAAAGTGTATGGATATATCGCATCGCGACTAACGAAGACCAAGTGTCCTAATAGCGTTTTTCTCCACCCTCATATTGTGGCTCTCGGTTGCAGTTCACCAAGCCCGTGGTCCTCGAGACGTACACGCTCTTCCTCGACAATTGGAAGTCGGCTAAAAAGGCCATCAAGACGACGTGCCAGGCCAAGCCAGCTTTCGCCCGTTTTATCGAGGTGAGTAGTGTATACGGTATACGCAGCAATTGCTGCTGCTGCTTCTTTTTCTTTCGTCGACTTTTCTTATAAGGGCGTACAGGGACTAGCTGCTACCTATATAAGTTGTAGAGGAGGATTACGTTTCTAGATCGGATTGCTTAGTTTTGATGGCTCGATCCATTTTTCTTGTTAATCCTCTTACGAAGAACAGTTGTGTATTTTCCTACACTGTAATATTTATAGTTTTAATGGTAATGATCAATTACCTCAGTAAAATGAAAAATAAAAATTGATAAATTTTTTTAAACGATAAGCCTAATAAAATGCACTAAAACTGTATTCCACAGAAAAATAAATATAATGTCAAAGGGACAAATTGAATCGATACCTCAACAAGTCGCGAGTCTGTTTACCGCGGAGCTACAAGACAAAAAGGCGATCTCTTTATATATATATATATATATATCAACGTATAATGCGTGTATATAAAACAAATGTTCACAGACGATGGAGCGCGAGCACAAAGGGAAACTCGGCCTGGACCAGCTACTAATCAAGCCCGTGCAGAAGATACCGCGTTACGAGCTGCTTATCCAGCGTCTGCTCAAGCACACGGACACGGCGCATCCGGATTATCAGCTTCTCACCGCTGCTCTAAAGGAAGTTCACGAGCTCGTCGTAAAGATCAACTGCACTGAGAGGGAGTCGCTCGAATGGGAACAGCAGCAGACCACCTTGAAGGAGGTGCAGTCGCTCGTTGAGGGATTGGCCGGCATAGTCACTAACGACAGGCAAGTCTATGCTCTAATATATATCGCTTTTTTTTTCTCTCGTCTACTTTTGGGTGAATTTAAAGGAATACGTAATTTCGAGTGTTCGTAATTTTTTTTCTGCTCTTCTTTTCTTTCGAGCATCTCGAAGAACATTATATTCAAATTTTTTTTATTGAGGCATCGTGTGGAGTATAGAATATAATATCCATTGATACACCGCGATCAATAAGAATTGAGTCTCACGGAATGTAAAATTCTCGTGCGGATTCAGTTTTACGCGAAATAGGATTTTATACTTCTTTTCAGCCTTTTCTTGGTTACAAAATATTCGTGTCAATTTTGGTACCGTGAGAATATTTTTTTCAAAAGTAACAGAGTTTTATTATAGAGAAAAATTGTAATGCTATATACATAAAATTTTTATTCCAAGCGGAACAAAGTTTTAATCGATAATTAAATGGACGTTGAAAAATAATAAATGAAATAATTAATAAGTAAGTCATAATCAGTTTAAACTTTCGGACGGAATCGTATATCGATTATATTACAAGAGAAACTTGAAAATACAACACTGTTACAAAAGAAAATAAAAGTCATTTCACAAAGTTTATAGCCGTATACTTCAGAAAGTAAAGTTTCAAACTCGACGCAACATAACGTTTTCAAAATTATTATTTCTCGCCTTTTTCGAACTTTTGACTTTACACACGTACTAATCACATCCGTAGGGCGTTTATCCGACACGATCTAGTGAGCATCGCCTCGAACCAAGGGACGCGGAAGGAACGAGGACTTTTCCTGTTCTCGGATCTCCTCGTTATCACCAGCATCAAACGACGGAGCGGCACTATTAGGAAACCATCTACGTAAGTACCGGGATTACTTGATTGCGTCCGTTTTTCGTTTACTGCGTAATAAAAGTCTCCGGTGAACGTTGCTGCGATAAATCATATTCTTTATACGTCTATTGATGGCGAGAAGTGGAGCGATGAAATATTTATTCCCTAATATACACTTGAACGCGTCCTTTCATTTTTAATTTAAAGTGCACTTTGGTATTACTCAATGAGGTGGTAATAATCGGGTTTCCGCGCTTTTGCAGGAGCTCTTGTCCCAACAGTTTAGTTGGACTGTTGGAAGCGAACAAATACAAGATGCTTATGAGGATTCCATTGGACGACTTGGAAGTTATGAAAGGTATTTTAACAAATTATTTATTATCTCGGTACACCAACAATATATTATATTATCAACATTTTCTTGTCCTACCAATTCCTTAGTTATAACTCATTTAAAATTACCACCCGAATTTATCCATGCAGTAACTCGCCAACATGTACTAAAGCTCGTTTGATAACATTGAAATATCCATTAAACGACTCCCTCCTAATTATCTTGAGTTACACACACATAGACAGACACACACGTCGCACAGCACACAATGCGCTTTATCCGTCATGACTAAAATTGAAATTCTACCGGTAGCCAAAGACGAGAACCTGAGGCGGATGGCACGCGAGGTGGATTATCTGCGGGAGGATTGCGCTACGCTGAGTCAGCTGCAGGAACTGGCCGCGACGTTGCACGGGGCGAAGCAGCAGCTCGAGGACCTCATCAAAGAGATGCTCGGACAGACGCAGAAACAATTGGCCGAGCGCAACGCCGCGCATTCCCAATTGGCCTGTCTCGAGCTCACACTCAACACACAGTGAGTACAGCGCACGAATATAGTTGCTGGCACTGCCGTTGGCTGCTCTAATCCGCTTAGAGGCGGCATAGCTCGAGATTAAAAATTCAGTGAAACGCATGCGACGGAATCTGTTCGGTTGGGTCCTGATAAAGCTTTATGCGATTGTTCGTGTGTTTCACAGTTTGCCATGTATTTTCTTTCGTTGCAAAGAGGCTCAAATGTGATTTATTCAATTCTCGAGCGATGCTTCGAACTATTTGGAAAAGACAAAGTAAGCGGTTGAGACTGTTAAAACGGTCGAAATATGATTTCAGAGCTGGGATGGAAAACATCTCTGTGATGTTTGCTAAGCCGGACAAGCGTGCAAGCTGGGAGGAAAGCTTCAACGAGGCTAAGCAAAAATTAGGTATGCATTTATCGGGAGGAAATTTTTGTTATTCTCATCACTTTTCAAATATCGCCAAATCATCGTAAGAACAATGTTCTCATCGATCAACGACAAAAAATATTCCAGCTGCTTCGACGGATCGAAGGCCAGTCCCAGAATTCGTGGGTCCACTGCCGATACGTAAGACGCGCGCGGGACTGCAGTTCACCTGTGCAGCGCCTACCCTCGCCAATGGCCAAGGCGCACGCGACGTCTGGGTCTGCAACAGCGACGGCTACGTAGGCCAGGTATGCGTGCTGAGTCTCAGTCCCGAGCCGCCCCAAGTCACCTCCTGCAACGGCGTCTGCAATGCGAGGATCCTCTGCGTCACTGGCATTCCCGCCTGCACCTCCGTGTGAGTATACATATCTTTGGCCTATTTCTAGTTTTCTTTGTAGTACTTTGTAACTGCGTAGTGTGACAAAGTCATTGTAGTATTTTTGAAAAGAAAAATAGCGAATGAAATGAAATCTTTAGATGAAAGCTATATCGTCCTTTAAAGTATGAAAGAAATTGACTACCTTACATGATGGGAAAATTGGAAATAAATTATTTCTATAATCGACTGTTTCTACTTCCATGTACTAATCATAGGAAATAATCTCATAATATCTTTTTTTCCGTCAAGTATTTCAATCTTTTATTGCTCTAAATGATAGTGCAAAGCTTATACGTTTCCCTTCTAATACCAATATGCGCCAGAGATGGTATTATCCTCCTTCAGATTTTTGTATTCCATTAAAATAGCTAAGTTTTGTGTTTCTCTTTCTAATAATAAGATTATCTATAATACATTATTGTAATCAGCATTAATTTTCAAGTATTACAGTTTTTGATAATAAAGTTTCGATGATGCGGTAGGGAAAGGCCAATGAATAATAATATTTCTTCCCTGCACTCTTTATAGATCGAATTCCTGTGCACCTATTAACAGTGCCTATGTTAATAATAAAAGTGGTGTCGGTGTCTTGATTCAAAATACGGATACGAGTAGTGGAAATATACAACTAGACAGGTACTTGGAAAAAACGGGAAATATTGTCGATTGTTCTGGTGCGCGAATCCTTAATAACATAACAGACTGAGCATGTTTTTTAACAATATAATATTAATTTAACGTGATCTTTATAGTAACTTATAACAAGTTTAATTAATATAGGTTTTATTATAAAAAAAATACTAATCTTTTGAAAAATAACTTAATCATCATTAATGATAATATAATATCAATAACGATTAACTCATAATTCTAGCTTGATTTCAATAATAAACTACAACCCTAAATTTTAATTCAACATTAACCGTAGTAGTGTGAATGCTTTTTAAAAAAATGATATAAGAAAATAAAAAATAGGTACGAGTAAGTTTTAAAAGAAGTTTGCACACATTCATGTTAGAAAAAAGAGGGCAATCATATTGTGCGGAGCAGGAGGCATCACTTCTCAGTTAAATTTTGCAGAATAAACGTAAAGTCAAGTTGTCCGTTGAAGCATACTGAAAAAGTGCGCGCATTAAAAATGTTTGTTTCACGGAGAGTTACAGTTCAAAGGATTTAAATTTCATATTTAACTTTGTGCCAAACTTAATTTCAACTTTTTTTTTTCAAACCAGTTCTGCTGTTGCTTTAAAAGTAGTGTGGATAATTTACTCGATTATGGTCGAGATTATTCTGATCTGATAAATATAGATGAAATTTAATCGTTGAATTATATTACAAATAGTATAAGCTCTCTATTATAACTTTCCTGCAAAAATCGCACTTATACATTATATAAATCATTTTCAACATTAGGGCAATATAAAACAAAGAATACTAATATTTTCTAATAAGTTTTTATTAATCACTGAAAATGATTGCAAAATTCTATCTATTCCTGAAATAGTGATAAATGAATCGTCAACACACAATAATTAAGCCAGTTTAACAAATGGACTCGACTCAACTAATGCTTCACATAATTTTAAAGCCTGGATTATTATTTACCATAGTTCCCAAAAGATTTTGTTAGTCTTGCACGTATTTAAAAGACTCAATCCCACATACATGAACAATCAAAAATAGCATCGTAAGGCTGGCACACAATGTAAATGCTAACAATTCCGGCATAGAGGTAAAATTCGTTTGAAGTATAAAGTACGAAACAATGATTTCAGCTCGAGCTCGGACGACTCGGATTCGGATGACATTCCATGCGCGGACGCGGCGAGCGCCTTGGTCGGCGGTGACGCGTCGAGCCTCGAGGGCGCCGCCGTAGACGAGGACTTCAATCAGCCGACAATGTGGCTCGGCACGGAGGACGGCTGCGTACACGTCTACAACTGCAGCGACAATATACGAATCAAGAAGAACAAGGTCAAGCTGCAGCACGGGAGTAGCGTTCACTGTATTATGTAAGTATCCACGACACTTACCCTTGCGCTTATCTGCCATTGGCAGCATGGACGACGACTTTCTTTTTGAATTCAAGAATTTAATTATTCGTGAATCGGATCATTAGGGGCTGGACATTTAAAAAGAAACAGGAAGGAAATATATTGGTTCCTTTTTCTCATATATGTATATATAGCTACAGCCAATGTCATTTTCTATATTTGCTCCTGCTCCCATTTAACTGTCCAAGGTCTTACAATAAAAGCTTCCACTGATTCGTTAATCGATTCTTGCAGATATCTGGACAATAAAGTATTTGTATCATTGGCGAACGGCGATATCACTGTCTACTCGAGGGATCACCGTAAGTACAGTAAATCCTCATGAATTTCTCACGATTGTCCCGTATAAATTATGATACACCCAAATCCTGGGAGACAATGAAACAAATGAAATTTTCTTCAGTAGGCGGCTGGAACACGATGGATCCAACGACGTTATCGGTGGGCTCGGTCGCCTCGCCCGTAACCAAGATGCTCCCTGTATCGGGGAAACTCTGGTGCGGCAGCCACAACACAGTCAAGATCCTGAACACCTACACACTGGATATCGAGCAGACGTTCGGCGTGTGCGCCGACAACAATCGTCCTATATCGTGTATGGCGAGCTCGGGTGCAGGCCTCGGTGTCTGGATATCCTTGCACAATAGCGCGATACTCAAGCTCTTCCACGCGGGCAGTTACGAGTGCCTTGCTGACGTTAACATCGCCCCGGCCGTCACGAACATGCTTGCCAGTAAGTGTCGACTCCGATTCGAGTTATATCGCGCTACCCCGCTGTTGATGCTACTGTGTACCGCATAGCTACTGCTTTATATATATTTGTGTGTGTGTGTGTGTGTGTGTGTGTGTGTGTGCGAGACTCGACGAAGACGCCGATTTCTAGTTGGCACTTTACTCGTTGCCACGGGCGCGAATTAAATTTAGAATAAATATCGCGTTTATCGGATTACCTGTCGTTTTGTTGGATTATAACAGCGCTCTCGCTGCTCCCTCAACGCTTGAGACATTTTGTATAAAACAGCGTTCCAATCATCTTTACCAGTGGAATAAAATACGATTTTCATGTTGTATTTTGACGTAATACACGTCTGCGGAATTATGAAATATCTAATAACTGGTATTGGATTTAAGAAAATACTTGATTCGCTAAATGTGCGTAGAACGGGTACAAATCGTTTATAACACGCTATTAAAATTGCTTGTGAAATTTATTTTAACGAAAACATTCCTCTCGTTGCAGATTGCGATGACATAATACGACAGCACAAAGCCGCGTGCTTGAGGGTCACCGCACTACTGGCATGCAATGAACTCTTGTGGATTGGCACCAGCGCGGGTGTCCTACTGACAGTGCCGATACCCCACATAAAGCCGTCCACGCAAAGAATGTCGCAGGCACCTGTAGTTACTGGTTTGTATATGCCTCGCATTAATTAAACACAGCGTATTCGAGACGTTGGCTTATCAATTTTCCATTTGAATCTTACGAATTGTACTTGAGTTGTTTTCTACCTCGTCGCAGTGCAAACCTAATGAAATATAAAAGCAAAAGAAAAATTAAAGGTAAGAAATTCATTGGATCATTTCTTCTTTTGATATAAATAGGCATACCGCACGGTCACACGGGCCACGTGCGTTTCCTCACATGCGTGGAGATTGCCAGTCCACCGAAAAGCGAGCCTCGTCCCAAGGTCAATCGTTACTCGCTCAAGGGCAGTAAATCATTGGTCGCTCAACAGAGTAGCATCAGCAGTACCAGCAGTACAGGCAGCATCGGGAGCTGCGGCGAACGTGGCCGCCTACTCGTCATATCCGGTGGCGATGGCTACGAAGACTTCCGGGGACCTCAGGCCTCGGCTGAGCTGCAGGCGGGACGCGAAGATTCCACTAACCACTTGCTGCTCTGGAAGGTCTGTAACGGACAAGCGCGAAAGCTGATACTATGCATACAAATTATATTGATCATCCGCAAAAGAAAACGTGGCCGTCTTCAACTATATATTCCGAGCTGCGGACAATTGTCTAAAGCAGGATCTAAATTTGACAAAATCATTTTAGTAATGTCAATTAGATATCCTAGTCCTAGTGATTTTGCACAATTCGATACCCTTACAATTCTAAAACTCAATTTTCATTTCTTTTTAAATATCACACCACAACTTGTACCTTCGACAAATTCTCATGATCTTTATTATTATTAACAGGTTTGATAGGAACTAAAGCCTCTAGGTCCAGGGATGGACCTAAGTGATGACGTTGATTCTACTAGCGACATAAGCGTCGGCCATGGTACGCCGACGCGGTCGCGCAAGTCGTTGCTACGCCAGCAGCAACAGCAACAGCACTCGCAGCAGCTTGACGATGATTTTCGACGCAGACGACGCAGAGCCCTACGCGACAAGAGGTCGACACTTCAAATCGCACGGAGAGAGTATCACTCCTCCACGCGTTAAGGAACTCGTTCGGACACGTGCGAAACTCTCGGCTTGCCCTATGCGTTTTTGCGAGACGTACATGTATACGAGGCTCTCCAAGTTGCGCGACTGGTGGTGCACAGCTTGGATTTTGTTGTCGCCCAGATAATAATATTGTTCTCAGCTGCTTTTCTTTTTTGCTCTCGGAACTGGATATAACTGTGAGTGTTCTTGGGGGATAAGTGGCGAAGGCACGACCTCAACGAAATCTGAAGAAAATTGTGTGCTCGACGTTGAGAAACTTATGTTTTTGATACGAATTGTAAAACTTGTCGATATTGTTCATATTCAACTGTCCCCTAATCACTGTATGATTCTTAACGAAATGTTTACGTTCTCTCCCGGTTTATTATGTATTTTATCGATAAACTTTTCACGCTTTTGGTAATTTTCACCTGCCAGGAAGAATTTAATTAACGTTTACGACATCTTCTAGGATAATAGCATTTAATTAATTAGGACTGCCAACCAAGTCTAATGGCATTAAAAAAATACTCTAATATCAGAAAGAATTACATTTTTTATAGTTGACAAACGAAGGTATAAGATTCCCATTCCAACAGATAGATTTGTAATAGATGTGCGGAGAAGGTTTGGGGATTCTTCTGGAATTAAATTTTTTTTATAATTAGCCAATTTTTTCTATTGCTTTAGTAACCTTTATACAGAGCAAATAAAATCAGTATTTATAGGGCATTCAAATCTCGTGCTACAGACTTTGGTTGACTGGTATCCTTCAGAAAAGTTATGCTTTCTAGTACATGCGAATATCAAGATCGATTATCTTAGTCATTACTGGACATAAAACCTAATTACTTTCGGCCGTGAATTCTAAAAAATTTTGTTTTCTTGTTGTCGGCACATCTAACCATAAGATGCGTGACGTAAGTTTAGAATGAAAATCCCTAAAACACTGCAGTGAGTTGTTGACAGTTGATCACTGTTAAAGATCTCTAGGATTATGTAGACTCTGTATTTAAACTGATGATACGATAACCTGAACAGATTTTTTTATTATACTGTCTCTAAAACTTCAGAAAAGAATATACTATTACTGAGTATATGCAGTGTAAGCAGTCTTTAATGTTGAATTCATTTAAATGAAAATACATGACTTTTTATATATCAAATAGTAACACTATAAGAAAATATCAGTGATGCTTCACAGAGTTCGATTGCATATTTTGAGTTGGTAAACCAGTTTTAGTCGCTTAAGTCCAAGCTAAAAGAAATAGAGTCATTAAAGATATGAAAAACTGTGAATTGTCAATAGTACATTAAAATTACTTTAGACATAATAACTGAAACTGGTGTACCAACTCTGAAATTGAATATAAACAAGATACGTAATATTAAAATTTATATAAAAATCATACCTTTAAACAATTTACCTATTAATATAGAAAGTCACTATTTCAGCGTCTAATGTTTTGCAGTATAATACATAAGTGATGAGTTCAAAAACATATAGCAGGAAAAGAAACAATTTTATAGCAATGACTGCACCGATTTTCATATTTTCTGGGTGACTTGAAAACTTACGTTGAGAAGATTTGAGAGAAAACAGTGACAATTATAAAACTGAATTGAATCATTACCATTTTGAAGATTCTCTACTTTTTATTGTAGCAAAAAAATATCATTCTTTTATTTTTTATTTTCTTTGTTTCAAGGAAAGTATTTAATCTTTTGTTCAGTTAAAGCGTTGATATGCGTTTTGTCAATGATCAAAATGAAGTGTTTTTTTTACTACATTCATAGCAATGTATATGTTGATAAATTATAATATTTGTGCTTAAGAGAAACAACAGTTCTGAAAAAGTATGTTATGATAATAGTGAATGAGGTGTTCTTTATATGATATAAATGTTAAATAATGAAATTATTTTGAAAAGTACCTGAAGGGAGCTGACGATATACCGAGCTTACATGTAGATAGAGAAACCACGAAATGTTCTTTCGTGTATATTTTCAAACGATATAACGCGCGCCTAAATTGTGAATCGAACGGATATGTTATAATGTGCCGTACTTACTTGCAGTGCGAACAAGTGCCAAAATCTACGTTTACGTCAGTGTATATAATCCGAAATTTTTGCAACATAGCATATCGACACATAAGAAAATAAGAAGACCCGCGTCTTTCTCTTTGAACTGCTTGATGATTAGAGTTTACATGAACAGATTATTCGAATAGAATAAATGTAAATAATTGTGATAGTAAACTACTAGAATTTCTCTTTCAGCTAATATGATTTATCCTTTGAAGTAATATAAAAACATTGAATGATAAACGATGTTAAAAGCATATGTAATTGTTATGGAAAAAAATATTATCGAACAAAAAATATTATAACGAATAAACAGACAACATGAATTTATTGAGGAATACTAAAATTAATGTAAAGGTTATAAACGTAAATGTATAGCTATAATGTTTGCTTAATGTTTGTATACATGAGCGATGATTACTTTGACAAAAGATGATTTTCAGTACCTTTTTATCAAATCATTAAAGGGCATACATTGAAACAAGTTTGTTTTATTCAATTAAGCATGGTACTTATATATAATAACCATTAAAACAGAATGACATTATATTTATGTTGGTATTTTTGTAATGTGATGTAATAATTTAAAAATAATTTGTAGATGCTTTTAGATTTTATTTCTTACACAGATGTTACGTTTGCTATTTTAGAGATGAAAAATCATAATTCACCGTATTAGACAAAATATTTAAAATTTCTTTCTTGAATTAAGTACATACTAACATCACGTTTAAATTTATTATTAGAATAAACCTAGGTATTTTTCGTACTTAAAATACGGTTTAAAAGTATTACTCTGTAATAATTTTAATAGAAATTCTAAGTTTATTTAATGTTTTAAAATTGAAATTCAGTTTTTCTGGTTTATCTTTTAATGCAAAGGTTCTAAACTTGTTAAAATTTAAAAAGAAGCTTTATTTTGAGTTTCAATTGACTTCGTTGCAATTAGAAAAGCAAAACAAATATTTGTTAATGATGGTATTGCGAATGTTTTAGTGTACAGTAGTAGAGAACCAAATTTGATACTGTATATATGAATAAATAAATAGAGCTGCTTGAATTATTTGTTTCTATTAGTTTTAAATTGATAGAAATGTATGAAACAAAATAAGTAATTGAAGCAGATTCTAATTAAAAGCAAACTATAATAAATACAAATATTTAATAAACGCAATGAAACTTGTTATTCTTTTGTCAAAGACAAATTGAATGATAGTATGTAATGCATGACTTTGTGTTGAATATGTATTCCTCATCGCCCATTTTTTTTACATGAAAAAAATCACAAAATGCGAGTTGGTTCGAAAGGAGGTTCTTCCACTGGTAACTTTTGTATTTCAAATAGCTTTCAAATCGACGTGACATTACGGAGCAGGATTGTTCAGCGATAAATAAGAAGAAAAAGAGCTCGATTAGATCTTATTGTCAATTGTTGTGAAATATGTAATTATACCATTAATGGTGTTATCCATGTGTATGTATGAACGGGATGTATATCGAGAATCAATAAGAGAAAAATCGCGGTATATTATTTATTACAGTGCGCTGCATGCTATCGTGATGCGAATCAAATTGTGGTATAATTCATAGTTGAATAAAGCGACGGTATATATTCAATAGAAAACAAAGTGTTGCTGTTATTAAAGTTATGAACATTTTATTACATCCTCAGTCCCGAATTCCTGACCAAAAATTTCAATCCATTATTTATTACGTCATGATTGTTTTGTTTTGTTGTATTTGACGAGTTTACATTTAGTACTATTGTGACACATTATTATTATTATTAACCATCTTCAAGCCTTTGGTCGTTTTACTGTTATCTTGAAAAGAATCGTCCATAACAAAAAATATTCAACAAAGAACAGTTTAGTTGTATTCTACAAGCTTTACGACTTTTATGGTAAAGCAATTCTTTTTTTCAAGACTTTTTATGGTAAATCAATTCTCTTCAAGTTTTCCAAAATTTTCCAAAATAGAAATGATTATTTTATAATATAATAAGGAAATTCGAAAAGTTTCAGCTAAAAAAGTCATGGAGAAAATCGATTAACTTGTTAAACATGCAAATTTAGATCCGATATACGACAAAAATTATTTTGAAATAAATTTCTTATCGTGTTAAAAATTTGTTTAATACTAAAATGTATGACTTTCGGAGACTGTCACTTTTGGTGAAAACGAGAATATAAGTTGTTACCGCGTAGCGGTCGTGTCAAAATGTAATTAAATACACAATCAAAATAGTACATTTCGATACAAGTGTGCTCGTTCGACACTCTTCGTTCGCACATTCAACCCGCTTCGCTCACATGTATCGAACTTTATTTTTTTTAACGACGTGAGCGAATCTCGTTGAAATTAGTTTTTTTACCGCTGGGTGTATCCCCGACGAGTGTGAAGTTTCGCTTCGCACACGAGTCGAGAAAGAGATGGTGGCTATCCTTTATTACTATTCGCACTCTCCCCACCATCTGTTCGGTATTGCAGGTCTCGCGCTCTCTCCAGTTTTTGCGTGCGCGAAGTAAACCGATCTGCACATGCGCGTTTCTCGAGCACGCTACTTATCACTTATGAAGAGCGTGCGCGAAGTATAATGATCTGCGCATGCGCATACTTCGCACACGCTTGTCAACAGAGTGCTCGAAACATGAACTTTGCACACGCAGAACAAGCATGAGAAGGCGAGTTTCGTGCACGCCGTTAAAAAAATGAAATTTCCTTCAATTCTTCAATTTGGATGTTGTCATCCGCATGCTGTCATCATATAGGTATGGGCTGTCAGACTTAGCGCACGTAAACTTTTAGTAATTAAACCAAAAATTCAGAAAAATGCACGAAAATTCTGTAGAATATCCAGCTGATAATACAGCCCGATTTCCAGGTGGTTTCAGCTTGATTTTTTTCAAATCATGTAGTACAAAAAGGAACTTATACTCATTGATAACGTTGTCAAAATCATATCTATATTTTTAGTTAAAAGTGTATTTTACTGGTTAGAAAAAATCGTTTCCAACCTTGAATAAAATTCTCCTACGAACGTTTTTCATATTTTTCTTTTATTTATCAAGAAACTATCAATATCTTTTTTTAAAAGTGAATCTTGTACAATAATTTTGTCACTGGTTATTTTCTCACTTTTTATGTATGCTTTTAAACTTGATAGATTTGCTTCTATCATCACACTTGGTTGACGTGTTTACTTACACCAAAGTAAGAGATCCAAATACAATTAAAAAATTTGATTAAGTCGCCGGTAAGAAAGATACCAACCCTTATATGAATTTCGCCAATCCGAAAAGATCACAAAAACATAATTAAATGTACAGAGCATCTGAAAACATAAAATTAAAGAACGTGAAACCGTTAAGCAAAGGAAAAGTTTGGAATATTGATGATGAATTATTTATCTTCCAAACAATAATTATAATGATAAATCTCTTGCTGTAGACTTAAAAAACAATATGCAGGTACATTTTCATCAATAATGACGTCTTTGTTGTCTTTTACATTTAACTTTTCATCTTTACCTTGTAAGACGATATTTCGTGATTCAATTTTATTGTTTTTGATTTCTGGTAAAACATACAATTCTGACAAAATAATACCTTCCCTTGCGTTATTCGGTTCAGTTAACGGTATGAAATTATTTAAACAAGCGGTGTAGATTCATGAACAAACGTGAAATTCTACAGTTATTTTGGGAGTTTCAATCAACAGAATAATGGTTGAGGTATGTACGAGGGATAAAATATTCAAAAAGTTCACAATGAAAGTACGGTATGATCAATCAAATAAACCTTTACACCAATTACAAAACAATCGTAAATATAATCATTGACTTTTCGTGATTATCTTCCGACAATAAAAATAATACTTACAATCTATGTTCGTACATAAATTGAATTGCGCTAAAGCATAAAATATGCTTTTACCCGGATCAACTGGAAATGGTTGCCCCCGGAAACGCGCGCAAAAAGCAAATTCTCAGTGTCCCGCGATCTCCGCAAAAAAGGATTCTCGCAGTCTTTTCCTCAAAGAATGAAACCCGACGTCTGTGCACGGGAATAAACCCCGCGCGCGACGCGCTTTGATATTGAACTTTCGACCGAGAAAATTCGGATAACGCGAGGACTTTTATAATTAAACGCAGAAAGAGCAAAGCGAGAGGAAGAGATAGAGAGAGATAGAGAGAGAGAGAGAGATCGTGAAATTTGAAATACGCTTCCGCAATCCGCGTAGCTGCTCTCTCTCTCTCTCTCTCTATCTATCTCTATCTCTCTCTCGTCGGTGAGTGTGTCTCTTACCCTCTCCCACAAACTTTATCGGATTACTCCTTTTCTCTCTCTCTCTCTCTCGCGCGCTGATTCTCTATACTCTCACACTCGCGCTTCTTTACGGGCGAAGAGCATGGAGGAGAGGCTTTGTCGCCGAGCGACGCGCCGGCATTCGCGCATCCTTTGTCGAACTTCTCGCTATATACATCCGTGCGGCGCGCACTACTGCCGAGAAAGAGAGAGAGAGAGACAGATAGAAGAGGCCATATATACCGCTGGCGAGGATTGGAAGAAGAGAACGAAGGTTTATATATATATATATAGCTAGGCGGTGGTGGCTTGGAGAAAGGATGGGGGGAGTTTAGGGCCCCTTGGGAATGTCGTCTGGCGAATAGCTTGCATTAATTGTTCATTGTTTTCAGCGCGTTCCGCTTGACTCGGGCGCTCGCGGTCGCGCGGCCCGCGATGCCGATGCCCCTTACACGGTTTCTCCTCCCTCGCTTCTTCTGTTAATGTATATGTGTGTGTGGGCACGCGGGGCGATTAGAATCGTCAGTTTCTTCTTGTGGAATTCTACGTGGCGACTAATTGAAATGGAACTAAGTGGCCGAGATTGTACATTGCGAAACGTTGCGATATACGTTGGTTTATTAATGGTTGAGGAGGTTTAATGAATTTTGTTGGTAAGATCGCGAGGTGCGGCTGCAGTGATAAGTGCTTGTATTGCGAGCTACTTGAACTGCGCGTGTAACTGTACAGATTGTTAGCCATATAAGATTAGATAATACGTATATGAGCATTCGTTTATACCGCCCGCGCCACCAGAATTGGCACCAAATAAATAAAACAAAATTTCAGCCCTTTATTTCCAACCTGAATGGTACTCCATGAGACTTACTTATACTTGCATTTGAATTACGCCATGGGATTCCATTATTATTGTAATTGATGAATAGGCCTATTCAGAAAGATGTTCTTCTCGTGTACTTAATGTATGCCGCAGTACATGGGCCACTTTGGATAAAAATTTTTATCGATCGCAATCAAAACATTTAACGAACATTTCCTTACTCGTACACTTCACTTCCAATTTGACTTCTTCAAGCAGTAACTAGTTTCTATATTTATTTATTAAATGCTGACTCTTGGGAGATAAAATAAAGCGCAAATTGATCTGTAATTCGAACTCAAAGATTTCACATGTTCGACGATGCCTATCGCAAAAGGTTATAAGCTCAAACTCCACGCGAAGCGCCTTGCAATTCCAGCGCAGAAATTTCTTTTACAACGGGCGTGCATATTGCACTTTTTCAAAATACCAAACCCGCAAAGAATTGCGCAATAAAGAATGAATCGCGGCACGTTTTCGAGTTCTCTCAATCCGAAAAATTCAGCCTCCTCTCTGCCCCAGCTCCGACTCTAAAGCGAAAAAAACCAAAGGGGAGAGGAAGATAGCGAATGTAACAACGAATTCGTATAGGCTAAAAGAAAATAAAGGAGAGAGAGATGCAGAGCAGCAGCAGCAGCAGCAGCAGCAGCAGCAGCAACGCCATACGAGCAATCGGCTCTCTTCCCTTGTACCTCACCCTCCAGCAGCTCGATGCCGACTATACGGAGAGAGGATGTACGCGCTTGCTCGCGCCGCGGGCGAGGAAATTGAAAATGCTCGGCATACCGCGACAGGGCGGGATTTTGGTCCTTCTCTCTCTCTCGCTCACTCGCTCTCTCACTCCCTCGATATCCAGAGCTGTGCCGCGCGGCGCCGACGATTTTCGCGCGGCCCTGGAATTCTTCGCGAGACCCTATAACCTGCCCTCACCTCCCCCCGTCCTCCTGACTAAGCCGATAACTTCACGTGCACGAGCCTCTCAGCGGGCGGGAGGGGCAGGGGACGATTCACCGAGTGAATTATCGAAGCCAGGGGACGCGGGCTTATTTATATTTTATCACCGCGACGCGCGCGTTGCGGCTCTCGCGCGCCGTGATTGCGGATGCGCTGCCGCTGCTGCTGCTGCTGCTGCCTGCACGTGCCGTTCGACGCAACTGTTTCGTGCGTGTGCAGTACTACTGTGTGTTATACTGCTTCGGACAAGTTAAAGGGGTTGTAAATGTAAATTCGACGAGTGTCTCGCTGGTTGCGACGATAATAATTGACGCTGGGCCGAGAATGATTTTCCTAGACGTTGTTGGCTATGATCCTTTGATTATCGCTTTCGCTAATTATTCAAGTGCGAGCTTGAAAAATACTCGCTGAGTGTGAAAGATGATAAGGACTCCGGTTCATAAAATAAAAAAAAAACGAAATATAGAGAAAAAAAGGTTGATAAAATGTTCGTACCACGCACGGAATTCAAAGAATTGTGTATAAAAGTATCTATTATGAATGTAATTCAGAAAATTCCATCCAAATAATGGGGTTTTCGCGATTGCATAATTTATTTTTTAAGCAATCAACTTGAAGAGACGTTTACATAACTATACGTTCAGAATGACGGTAAAGTTTTGTTTAATTTAAAGGTAGCTGACTCGTGGACATCGAGGTGTTGACAAGATTTTCATTTTAGAATATTAACCAAGTACAAGCTTCATGAAGTTAATTGCAATTTAAAATCGTTATTTTCTTGAAAATTTACGAATAACCCTCGATTACCAAATACAATGAATTAATAAATAAAGTTAATATAGACCTTTACCTGTCTTGAGTCAGATTGACTATACAGATGTGATAGGCGAGCAAAAAACAATCAAAATAGTTCGGAAAAAGAACGATAAAACTATCGATAATCAAGAATTTTGTGATTATCTTAACCTATTACAAACATTTCTTTTATCAACAGTACTCAAGTATTATTACTAAGCGGTAAGTTTATCCTGCCGAGGGTCTAAAGAAGGTAGACCTGAACTTTTTGTATAATCCCATTACAGCGAAATATTTTCTTATTTATCTTCAGTTTTTGCACGTATTTTCTACTCATATATTCTCCATTCTTTCTCTTAACGCGAAATTCTCTTTTGGCCTTCAGCGTCGCTTTTTTCGGAACAATTCCTTGTCAACTTATCCCACTTTTATTTTAGGAAAGCTGAAAGGAAATGTTCCGGATAAACTAATAATCATGAAGAATAAATTTTGACGAAATTTCACAGTTTATCTTTTCCCAGTGCAGTATATTTAGGCACTTGCCAATAGGTCTTTAATTTAAATTGCATCCTATATTCGAAATAAAATTTTCTGTATGGCTTTTATATGGATTTATACAATTAATGTGCACGATCGTCTACTGCAGTACGTTCATACGTCTTCTTCCCTCACAAATATGATTATTAAATATATATATTTGTTCGCCAATAAAGCGCAAAAAAGTTTTTAAAATTAGGTAAAACAAATTGTTAATACAAACACCAACCAGCAATATATCTTTTATTTCGGGCAGAATTTTATTTTACGCAAACCCACAGTGGAGCAGCAGAAATTTTTATTACACTAATGTAAGAAAGCGAGCAATGATTGATGGTGTTTATTGAGCGAGGCATAAAAAGAAGATCCCGCCTGGAGAAGTGCTAGCTGGATAGCCTTTTTGCCTATAGCGTTGGGAATTTTCTTTTAACTGCTCTCTCTCTCTCTCTCTCTCTCTTGCGCGCGCGTCTGTTATACTCATATTTCTTGAACCTTCGCATTTCCACTAATGTTTTTGCCCTTTCGAATTAGAATTCGAGAGAGCGGATATTTGTATATACTATTAAATTATATCGCACTAATAATCTTCAAAATTAACTTTATTATTTTGAATTATTTTAGAGACCGAATGCGTATGACGTATAGGCGTAGACTTAATTACAGAGATACAGCCTTTGTGCTTTAACACAGCATTGTAATTTATATATTTGCATAAAAATTTAAATGAAAGCTTAAATGGCAGTAATTATTTGGTAAATTTAACGGCAGCTCTCCTGCGCGCTGCTTTTGCAAGCAATTACAGTATCGTGTTGCCCCACTTATCGGAGACTTTTACTTCATTCGAAAATTGATAGCCGATACTTAATATTGTTTGATGATGCTTTTTATTTAAAAAGGAAAAAAAAATATTATTATTATTTTAGCAATGCTTCAATGGGCATTTTTGTCGTCCTTTAAAAAACCACGGTATGATTAATGCGCTTTATATTGTTCTTAATTCCTTAATAGCTGAAAGTATATTGCGTAGGAAATCTACATTTTTGTGGGCGAATGCAAATCCAATTTCCCATTCCAGAGTAGGGGGAATGTCTTATGTTACGAGATCTTTGTTTTATGAGTAACGTGAAGGTATTTTTAGCGAAGTCAAGAATGATCTATATTACGGAGAAAAAATTCTCTGGTTTCTTTAACCGCTGTGCATTGGCAAATTTCCAAGATTAGTACTGAGCTGAATTCGACAAACTCACGACAGCTAAGCTGTAAAGTGAATGCCTTGCAATTATCCATCATCAATATATTGTTTGTAATCATATATCATTTTCTATGTATTTTAAACGTATCATTATCTACGCTGTACCTTGTTTAATTCTTAGTTCTGTCTTTCGAACGTAAAATACGATGGAATTATTGTCTTAAAAGGAAAAAAATTAATGTGACCCTTAAGACTGAAAAACCACGTACTACTTAAATATCCAGGCTTAAATTAACCTCAATAAAAATGATTTTAACCTTTCTATATGATAATTCACTCCTTATGAAATTTTAGGTCAATTCTTTGATTTCAGTATACAACGGAAAATATCCAATAAATAATTTCCTTTAAATAAACCTCCATGCATATTTCAAATAAACAAATAATTATTTTAATCGATCATAATTTATTGCTTTTATAAATTCCAATAACTCCCACTTGAATACGTCGATTTAAAAGTTGAATTCGGCAGATATTTATAGCCACAGAACAGAATGAACAAAAAAAAAGAATCGTTTTCTGCTACGTACAATATTGGTAGAGTCAATACTATCAGCGCTATTTCCTATCGCGCGACAAACAAACCTCACGGGCCAAACACTAAACTCAATTAGTAAATTACTGTTTGCCTTTGATTGTTGCGGAAATCGAACAAGTATGCCCGCGATTTCAGTCATAAACATTAAATGAATCTCATGAATTTAAAACTATTTCGAATTTCAAACACGTGCGCAACATAAATGAATTGTGTAGAAACTATGCGAATTAATATTTCTTAGATATAGATGTTTGAAATAGAGAAATTAATGTTAAGCAATTAATAATAATGAATTCGAATAATAATGTTTTTTAAATGACAGATTAGTCGTCTGTTACCGATATCAAATATTTCTGAAATTGAGAGATAAGAAAGAAAATGTGGGTTCGAAGTCTGATTGTATCAGACTGTTACTACTCATCCGTTCTTATTACATCTATAAGTACATGCTAAAGAATGACCTAAAGTCACTCTAGAGATGATATTTGCACAGCTATGTATCTCTTTCTACTTTCTGTACTTTTTTCACACTTTGACAAATACTTTTAGTTTATTCATCAATTTCAAAATGCAGCTATAAAGTTTTAAAACTGCAACATTCTTGAATAGCCAGTAAATGAAAACTAAAGGCAGAATTAGATGCCTGCAAAACTTACAAAATGGACTACTAAAAATAATCAGTAAAAACAACTTTATTCAACATAGATATCCATTAAATATAGAACAAACTTTTGTGTATTATACCTTATTATATCGTTATAAAGAATTGCAAGAAAAGTACTTAACTTCAGAAAAAATGACAAGACATTAGAGTATACAAATTCCTAGAAGACATAAAAACATCGGTATAAAAATAACTACATCAGACCTTAATACTTAACCAGAGATAATGCTGTACAATAGGCTGCCCAACAATCTTTATCATTCTCGCTCTCACCAAAGAATGACGAATTACAATATTGATAAAATAACCACATTAAATAGTGAAAAATACATAAAAATAACAAAACTGATTGCTGAAAATATAATACAAAAACAACTATGCAAAATTTAGATACAAGATGCATGTATTAATTGTCTTAATACCAAGTTAAAAGGTATTAAGCATACACACTACGTAAGAAGATCAGACCATCAAGATCAACAAAGATGACATCAAAATAGAACACGAACAAATTGAAACAGTTATCTCCAAAATTGACGAGATAGCAGAAAATAATACAAAGAAAATTTTAACTAAACCTAGTCCAAACTCTCCAGGAAACAAGATTGAAACAAATAATAATTATAGAATGTCATATGGCGAAATCAATTATTTAGGAAACAATAAAGCTTTATTATATTTCAATAGAGGAATAAGAGGCACACAAACATTTACAAATTCGATGCAACCGATTTCAAGACATCCAAAATACAAAGACATCATTGTGTTAGATGGCATTGTTTTTACATCAACATGTAAATGTGGTTCTGCCCTTCAACATCGACAAATGTTTCCTCATTATAGGATTAATTGTGCAGCTGGACTTACATGTCCAGCAAGGCTTAACAACTTTAAGAAAGAAATCTGCAAGAGAAGTAGGAAAGCATCAACGGAAATGTACACGAAGCCGAGTTCTATGTGAAATTGTTTCATTTATCATTTGTAAAATAAAATAAATTGGAACGATATCATCCACCATATTTATTAATTATCATGTATACACTATAATATGTTTATATAATAGATAGATTGCTTTTACTTAGTGCAAGTGTATTCACGATGAACTTTCAGCAAAAATTGCAAGCTGCAAACATTCACACATCATCATGAAAATCAATTTTAATTTTTGTTAGCTCAGTGTTTTGAATTCGACCAGTTATTCACAAGGTACGTAACACTAAAACATGTTTTATGTAAATAAATATATAGTAATTTAAATTATTCATGTAATTTATGTTGTTTGCAAATACAATTGATTGTGCGTAGCATTCATCTCGTTTAAGTAGTTCAATTACATAAGCGTTAGATGAAAGCTACAAATAGCATTCACGTTAAAATACATTTTAAGAATAGAATTTTATAGAACAAACGTCGCAAATGAATGCCATAACGCTTAATCAAACACAACACCAAATAAAACAAATACTCGATCTACCAATTTTTGTCTAACGCGTTCATTGCAAAGAATCTCGAATAATAGCAGACACCACCGAGAAATGAATAGCTCTGGCTTTTGTATTCGACGTAATTCTCTTAATCTCGCTTCTCCGCACCTAAACACCAGTACGAGCTCCTTAAAAAAGACAAAGGACAAAGGCAGCAGGGAAAGACGTAACGCAAGTGACGAAGAAAACTGACCTAGTAGCGCATACATACGCGCGGCAATGCCAAGAGAGCGAGCGAGAGAGAGAGAGAGAGAGAGAGAAAAGAGATAGAGAGAAGACAGGGACATCGCGTCGAGAGAGCACGTATATATATATATATATACCTATACGGACGGTGTAGGCGTGGCACACTGAACTGTCGCGACCCGTGGCGCTGCAGACTGAATCTCGCGCAGACACACACTCCACATACACAATCACATTCATATATATATGGACGAGTGTATAGAAGGATGCACGAGTTTGTTAGACTGAAAGACGGAGATATAACAGTAGAAGAGGATGCCCAGTCGTTGAGGATGGTGGGGCAAGGAAATAGTTGACTGGATAGGGAAATGGGATGAGGAGGAGGATGTGTTCAGGAATTATGGTATTGGGTTGGGTTTGAGGATTGGGTAATTTTAGTCGGTTAGTGTTGGTATAGAGAAAAAAAGTGCACGGTATGACGTGAATTCGAGGACGAAAATGGAACGGGATAGTGGTAGTTTGGGAGTGATGGGGTTATTGCGGTTGCAAGAGATATTTTATTATGCGTGATACTTGGATATTGCGAATTCGATTGCAGAATTGATAAATGGGAATATGTAGAACAGGGGATTGATGTATTGTGTACGGTTGATTAGCATAACTATTTTATTGTAATAATGTTCATTTTACGAATTTATGCAAAGCGTGTAATCCTATAGGATGGATGTATTATATGAAAATAACTCAAAATCCACCGATTATTGTTATCGATGAGCTTATCCTACAGCAGAGGGATCGTAATAGCGATTCATTAATACAATTAACCTTGTTACTATTATTTTCATACGTATTTCATATTAATTTGAAATAATGTTTTAGAATTCTACGTGCTTCAGAATTCGGAATGAAAAACATCGAGTCTAACCATTTGAAGCTGAGGTATAAAAAGTCGAAGACTGGTAGAGTTTCCACTGACCCGTATCGAATGTAACGAAATTTTTTTTATACGGATCACAGGAAGGAAAAAAATAGGATACATAGAACCAAGTCAATTACATTGAAACTCTCTTGTAACTTGAAACTTTTACTGTTAATTAAAATAATGTCTATTTTCTAAGTCACGTTAAATGAAATATTTCTATTTTTTTTATTGTAATTACTTTCCAATTATTTCGAAGCAGACAAAGTATACGGAACATTTACTTTGTATAAACTATAATTTATATGATGGTACATTGTGTTATATAAAAAATAAGAAATGGCGATAGGGAAAAAAAGACAAAGGCAGCCCATGTTTAAGAACAAGACTAAACACATTGGTAATAAGATCAGAGAGTGGAAAGTTGACGTAGGAATTGCGAGGGAAAAACAGAAGAGGGAGCATTTGGAGGTTGTAGCGAGTCAAGAGAGAGGGAGAGAGAAAGACGCCAAGTGCGAAAGCTCCTGTAAGTGGATGATAAAGATGGGAGCTCGTTTCAAAGGAAAAGGGTTACGTCGAAGTAGAGACAAAAAGAGGACGGAGAGAGAAGAGCTAGCGAAGTGAAGGACACGAAGAAGGTGGAGGGGAAGAAAAGGAAACCGATCGAGTATAAGCTGCAAAGATATTGGTAGGATGGAAAGGAGGAAACTAAAGAAAAGGGGGATAAAAATGAAGAGAACTCGTGCGAGTCATTGCGTCGTTGTACAGGAAGTGAAAGAAAGCGAACTAATCAATTTATTCGATGTAGTTTATTCAAAATTGGAGGGCAAGTATATAATCCTAATAGAAAAAATGACCATTAAACATTTTATTGTCAATAACTGTTTGGAATAACACGATTTTTTTGGGAAATATAAATAATTTTTTAAATTCAATATTTACGTAATATGAAATAAAATAAGCCGAAAACTTATTTTAGGATTAGCGGTAATAATAAATGTAATTAATATACCGTGAATTACATACACGGCTATATAAAGAAGAAAATGTGCTAGATAATAAACACAAACAGATAATAAACACATTTACTAGATAATAAATATGCTATAAATCGTTTCACCTTGATGAAATCTTCGGGAAAAATGGACAATTTCTACTAGAGGCCAGTATAATTGAATTAGTACAAGAAAAAACTATGATTGAGATACTTTTCATTTTAATAGCGCAGTTATTTTCATCCATTGATTCGCAGTTACCATAAGAGGCGCATTCCGAGATAAGGAGAAAAGATAAAGTATCCTCCAGACAATATTACAGTTATAGAGAAAGCACGAAGTAGTAGTAGGGGCGGGAAAATATACAAGGAGCGAAAAGATAAACGAAGTAAAGGCAGACAAAGGACGGCCATATACTTGCGGGGCAAAGAAAAATCGCATTTAACGCTAAAATAGAAAAGAAGAGATGACAAATGACGTGAAGCGCGCGCGCGCGCACAGGAATAGAGAGAAATAGAAAGGAATTTCGAGAGCGGTGCGCACCAAGCCTAAGGAAGGCGAGTAAAAAAAATATAATGGAAGCTGCGGAGAAGCTTGTGTGTAAGTCAGAGGAAGAGAGAAAGAAAGAGTAAGTTCATTTATGTACAATAGAGAAGAGGGAGTGCAACGTAGAGGCGGCAGAGTGCAAGGGAGAGAGATAGAGTGAAAGAAAGCGCAGCAGCGAGAGAGAGAGAGAGAGAGAGGAGGAGGACATAAGCTGCGGAGCGAGCTGCTGCTGCTGCTGCGCGAGGTGGCGAAGCTTTCGTGCTTGCGGGAGAGTGAGAGAGAGAGAGAGAGAGAGAGGGGTGAGATGGAGGGGGTGGGGAGAGAGAATCGGAGCACGAAGAGCGCACGACAGTCAGTCACCGCCCGATCCTCGGCGCGCACGGTCTCCGAGGCGTCATCCTTGCCGCGCGCGCGCGCTAAATACCCGCAGACGGCCGCGTGTCATCCAGCACAGGCCCAACGCTTAGCTGACACCCTTATCCTGTTCGGCAGGCGATTGCAGTGCCGATGGCAGAATCCGATCACCTTGCGATTGCGATTAGCGGATAGACGAATTGCACAGTGTACAGCAGAAAGAAAAACAAGCGCGATTTTAAACAGTAGAGAAAAATCGAAATCTATATATTAGGAGCAGTGGAAGAGTAGCGGAGGTCTTGACTCGATGTCGATTTAAAAGTGAAATTGTTTTCGTTAACTGTCTGACGGATAGACGGGTCAGTGCAAAGACACTTGGAGCCGGAGTTTACGGAAGAGTCGCTCCTACTGCCGAAGTGCAATTCCCAAACAAATGGAATTCCGGGAAGCGGAGAGATTTCCCATCAAAAATCGAGCGTAGCTGGTATAGATATAGTGAGTTCACGGCTGGCCAATTCCTCTCTTACTCGTCTCTTATTCTCCCTCTCTCTCTCTTTCTCTCTCTCTCTCTCTCTCTCTCTCTCTCTCTCTCTCTTGGCTTGCAATCAGTGCGGCACGATAGCGAGCGAGAATCAGTTCGACGGAAGACAGACAGAGTAAAAGGTTCATATAAATCGAGCGCGAGGAGTAGAAAGCGAGTGTGCATCCGTGAAAGGGAGGGAGAAGAGGAGGGAAGGAAGGAGGAGCGACAGAAGGCGAGAGAACGGGAAAGAGAGAGAGAGAAAGAGAGAGAGAGAGAGAGAACGTGTGGAGAACGGGAAAGAAAAGCCGTTGATCGAAAGGGCAGCTGCACCGAGAGGACGAGAGATTCGCGCCGGAAGCCCGACTATGTGAGAAACACGGCCGGAGGGCGGCTTTCGATTCGATACGTGACCGAGGAAGTGCGACGACGACATTTGTGCCTCGGCGACTTTTTGCCGCGCGCAATGTAGATGAAAAAAAGCGACGAGTGCGATTAAGAAGGAGAGAGAGTGGAAATAAAGGAGCCTGCAAAAAGTCTATAGGGGGGCCTGGAGAACGAGACTTCGCCGACGCTTTTCCAGACCTTTCTCTGCACCATTCGCTCTCCTTCTCGTCACGGAGGTGAGTGTTCTTCCGCTGTCCTCTTTTCTGTTTTTCTTTTTTGTTTTTTTGTCTTTATTGTTACTGGGAGGATCGTTCCTCCTGCTGGATAGCGATGCGAAGGATGCTTTGAATTTTAATGTCTACCTTTTTTGTCGATGCGGGGATATGAGGAAGTTCTTGCCCTGAGTAATTTTGTCAGCTTAGCGTAAGAAAGCGAGAATTGGAAAATGGGGTGCATTATTAGTACTGTTATTATCATCCGGATAGCGCTAAGGGATTTATTTTTATTAGATATGCTGCACTGGCATTTAGATTACATTTAGACTTAGAGAATAAATAGAATCGACTTCTCTTATCGATAATAGCTTATGGTAAATGGAGAATATACAATTACGACGCTGCCTTTTATAATGTTTAAAAATAAATCTGATACATTTAAATGAAAATTTTCAAAGTATGTTTTATGTGATAATCATGAAGTATGATCTGTTATAAGATCATCATAACAATCGGAAGAGGTTACACCTTCGATAACAATATTTAACTAAAACGTAAGGTAATATTTTTTATTATGTTAATTATTTTTTTTATATCAATTTATAAAATGTAAGGAATACTTAGGTCTTAATATAGGTTATTAAGGAAAATTTTTCCATAAAATAATATTTATATTTCGTATAATTATACTTATTTATTTATATAAACAATTTTCACCAAATTTGGTATATTCAAGATTATAATTTTAAATTACAAATTTTTTAAATTGAAAATGAGAAGAAATTATATTTGTTTCGGACATTTAGTACAATAATTAGGTGCACTCTTTTTCTTATAGAGCATTAATCTTATGTTTATTTACAATACCGAAATCATTTAACTTTTTCGTCTTGAACAGAATTGCAATCTTAATACATTTCACTGTTGACCTATAAATTAGAAAAAAGATTGTATACACACGGTCTATGGTCGTTTTACCAACGGAGAAGAAATTGTAATTACAGTTTCAGTCAGTAAAGACGTTATTCAAGTCTTTTCGTAGGTCAAATATTTAAGATTCAAAGAAAAATTCTTCGCTCAATTTGAAACGATAATGAATGGAGGTAAACTATTTTCTAATATTTACGCCGCTATAATGAAATTCGTGACTTAATTGCTATTATCTAAGTATGATTGCTATTGGACAGATATATCGAATATCGAATCACGATACCAAATTAAAATTCAATTTTGACCTTTACAACATATAAAACGAGGTACGAACAAGATTTTAATACATTTTACGCAATTATTGAAATTTCATACCAATCTAGATTTGACGATAAAAAAATATTTATCGCAATCCAGAATAATTTATTTATCGAAAATCAAGTTCCCAGCCTGTTCAACCTGCGAATTATCAAGTGCAGTTTTATCCGCCAGTGGTCCACACACTGCTCTGACAAAAAACTTCCGTTGCATTTTTGTTGCAGTACAGTATCACGGGATATAAGGTCGACTTTTTCCCAGCGCATTCATTCGTACAAAACAAATACCTACACATACAGGAAAAAAAAAACTCAAATTTATAGCATGCAAGTACTCTGAAAGTGGCATTTACTTAATGCCGGGCAGCTCTCGGGCATTGTTATCGAGTATATGTCCCACCAATACTTCGTTCTCTCCATGCCCCCGCATGTCGACGAGATTTTCAAAATATACGAACGATGAGCGCATGGAGAGCCCAGGGGGAGGAGGGGCTGAACGAATGGAAGTCACCAGACTGGGGTGAGAGAATTGCCATATATTTCGTGCAATCCGCCTCCCCCCGTCCCCCTCTCCCCCGCCATATGCGTGAGAATGCTACTTGTTCGCTTTTTTCCTCTGCGCTCGTATACGGTTTTATTTTCATTATCCCGCAAGCATTTTCCAACTGGATTTTGTGTCAGGTGGGCCGTGGAGACTAGATGAAATTCGGGGCGAAAAAAAAAACACAATTGTTGACAGGACTGTAAAACGGCAGTGCCAACGAAAGAACGATGAGATCGAGCTTTAGCCGGTCGCTTTTAGACCCTTTTTTTATACATATTTTTTTTTTGTTTCTTGTACTTTTTTTTTACCATTTTGGAAGAAGACTGGAGAGCTCGAAATAGTCCCTACGTAGGTATTGCAGCAGCTTATGTGATTCTATAAATTTCTCGGAAAAGCTGATTTTAAATATTTATAAAATTCTAGGAAAGTTATAAATTGTACAAAAAAACTTTGATAGTTGATATTCTTGGACGTAAAAGAGTTTTTTATTTTGCATTTTGTAACTTCGATTTACGTTATATCATAACAAAATTATTTGATATTGGTTCAAAACAATTTTTGTGAATATTATGTTTCCTCATAAAGGAAGCTTGTAGTAATAATAATTTTTCTTTTTTTTTAAATGAAAATGGAACATTTTGTGAGATTTCTTGTCATGAGACCATTGAAAATAATTTTTTTTTTGGTGATTTTCTTTTGTTTTATGATGAAAAAATGTTTTATAACTTTTTTACTTTTTTTATATGTTCTATTTAAAAATTGTTAAATCTGCAAATTGCATTTTAAATTGTTTTGGCGTATATGCTATTTCTTCGAAACTAATTAATATGGTTTTCTTTAATATTTCAAAATTTTATTCTTCTTCTTTTATAAATGAGGCTTATAAAAACTTAAAATATAAAAAAGTTTTTAACTACTTATTTATCATTATTATTAGCTACAGTTTATAGTAAAATTTATTTAGTATTTATTATGTTGTTTTTCAAAATGTATTTTTATAAGTTATGTTATTATTGGTTAATTTACTTAATTCATTTATAAGTTATCTATCACATATATTAAAACAAATGAGCAAGTTTGAAGAAGCTAAGTATCAATGAATTGGCAGAGTTTTTTTACATTAATCATTTTCTATGTGGTTCTAATGCAAATCGTTTGATGTACAATAGGGTAATTAATCCAAACAGAGTAACAAAATTGAAGTTAAGTAAACATAATTACAATTACTACTTTGGCAGAGAAAGTGAAGTAAATAGTATAATTATATGCAAACAAAGCCTTTGGTAAGTGTAACCAGTGAATAGGTGCATTTATACATTTATTTGTAAATTTCTGGTGTAATTCATAGTTTTATATATACTATAATTGAAAGAAAGTCAAAATTTTTTGGAAAATATATATTTTGCTGCTGTTATGTAAAATTATTATTGTTTTTCATTTTGTATCGTTTTTAAACACTTTTAAAGTGAATAATTCTATCGAAATATTCAATCTTCATATTGTGCAGGAGATCACTTCATAATAATAATCCAATAAAGCTAGTGTACACGTAACGCTGAAAGCTTGACGATGCATCACCCACTGCACATCCATTACCGATAATATTGTGGAGATCTTAAGAAGGTATTACGGGATAATGTTGATTGACAATCATGTTATTCCAATTCTATATGCTTGATCGTAATTGATCTTTCGCCTCGTGACCATGCTCTACTACTATTGCAGTTGTTTAGGAGTATATTTTATAGAATTTGGCATTCATCATGTACTTTTTATTGATAGTATTTAATATAAAATTAGTTAATCGATTCATGAAAAAAAAAAACAGTATAATTTAAGAATAAATTATTTTAGTTTTTATGTTATCAACGGATTGTTTAGTTATTATAAGCTTAGCAAAGTATTTCTAAAACCTTAATTTGCAGACCCACGCATTTGTAAACTTCTTTTTAATGTACTTTTTTCTCATCTGTCCTACCTGATTTTCTGATTAAAAAGTTAATTAGACTCATCTCTACATACGCCTTTATGCATCGTATATTAACACATGAATACACTTTTTAATGATAAAAGAGTTCTTTACTTTTTCATTAAATTTTAATTTATACGATACACCTATAAAAGAAAGATGCAAAAGATGGACTTCAACACACACAGTAAACATATAAAATTTATACCATGGCTTAGGTGTTTAAAGAAACCTTTAATTTGGAAAAATTGACTTTGTTACTTGTAGAGAAATATTTTCAAAAACATGCTTAATACATGTAAGTAGTAAGAGGCGGACACAGCAAGACATGAGTTTTAAATTAATTTTTTTGCTCCGTCAGGTAAGAGAGTCGAAATTTTGTAAATACATCTTTCAAGCTCTGTGTAAAACATTATTCAACTCTTTCAAGACTTCATTGACTTTACATATAAAGAATTACTTTCTACAGAATTCCAAGAATCGCGGCTCACCCATTTCTCCACTTTCTTCCATTTACCATATCCCTCGCGTACACCCGCAGTTCACCCGAAACTTATAAATCTCACCCCCCTCCTGATAATCAGATAACCAATATCCAACATTGTATCAGGCGACCCAACATAATACCCGAAACTCGATGCTGCAGTGTCAAGCGGCGACGATAAGCTCGCGGCTCCACGACACACACACAAAGAGTGCATAATATAACGTATGCCCGAGAGCGCGTGCATCAACGAAACGGCCTTTGGCCCATAACTATAAGCCCCATTCATTGCGGGGGTCTCTAAATACAAAAGTCGATTTGCCTAGCTCTCGTCCCCGGAAGAGTGGGGGGAGGGAGGTCTTGATAGCGTCCTCCTAGTCCACTAGTTTGTCGGCGAGGGCTTTGCTTTCGGGTAGCTCTCCCTTTGAAGACTCCAATGACCAAGGGATATAGTTGCAGGTTGTTCCAGTGCTGCTTGGAGAACCCTTTAATTACCGCGGCAACGAGAGAGAGAGAGAGAGGGAGGGGATTGGCTGGTGTGCAGCTACAAGGGGGTGTATTATCAGTTTTTCACGGTGAATTTTGCAGAGGCTGTGTAGTAATAGCGCAGCTATACTGCAAAATCTTGAATAGACATTTTTGCGATTTTTTTCGTTCATCGAGAGAGAGAGAGAGAGAGAGAGAGAGAGAGAGAGAGAGAGAGAGAGAGAGAGAGAGAGAGACAGAGATTGAAAAGAACAATACCAGCGTTTGATGAGTGCAGTGCTTATTGACTATCTTGCGGCTCTTCTGCGTGTCGTTAGTTATTTGATATCACTTAGTGTGTAGAGCTTGGAGTTGAGATTGCGGGCATCATTAGCGGCGGCTTCGACTTGAACGATGTATAGCTATTTAAATTAAATATAATCTAGTGTACTTTAGTGATCATAACAATACCTTATAATAGGTGAAAGGCTAGATTGATCATCATAGAACGCATGTATAAGCAAAAATTAATATCATTTATAAATTTATAAATGATTTTAATTTTTGCTTATACATGCGTTCTATGATGATCAATCTAGCCTTTCACTTCTTATGAAATAAAAAAGGAACGATATATAATCAAAATTAAATTTATAACAATACCTTGTTTTCATTTTACAACCATTATTATGATATAATTAGAAAATGATTAAAGGCATAAATATCTTGATAATATTTTATAGTCGAGGTATATATTTTAAATGAATATGAAATCTTAAAATTTATTGTATTTCAACCATTATTATACCTGTTAAACTTTTAGAAAATCCTTACATATTTGTAAAAAATTAGTTACTCATATAGTATACAGAATTTTTAGAAAAGATTATGTATTTCCTTTATATGATAAAAGACACTTACTAATTTAAAATGCATCTATTTGACGATTGTTTTTGTAAAGCTTTAATAATTACTCGACCTTTTAACCTAAATAAATAAGCCGTTTATTGAAGAATTTGATTTATTACCTATGCAAAACATATATTTTTTTCCTACTTATGATGTAACGTCATCCTATTGTTCTCAAACTTTCAGTGCAAAATATATAAAATAATAAAAGGAAATAACATGTATTTTCCTACAGGTCCATATCGTATACGTATATTAGGTCCCCATATTTACTTTTACACAATTGTTCTGCATATTTAAAATTCAATGCCACTATTGATATTTAATAATTTAAATTTTATATTTAAATTAAAATGATGAATGTTTCACTTAAATTACATAGTTTTTAAAAATAATTTGTTATATAACAACGGTAAAGATATACAAGTCAAAAATTAAAGACTTTGTTATTAACTTTATCATAAGATTTCGTCTTATTAAATAAATGCTTATATTCTGATTTTAACGCACAGAGTGTCGTCCGGGAGGCGAGTTAGTACACTAATCCAATTTAAGGTGCAGATGTTGCCTTCATGCATGCAGAAAGTGTTCTGAGACGAGCAGAATTTGTTCTATACTTCACTATAATTGTAAATTTCAAGCCAATTTCTACACTGGACGATTTATGCTAAATTTTATTTTTATCGACTGGTTTATTAAATAAATTACTAGATCAAAAGTATTATTCTGATATCACAAATAATATACATTTCTCTATAGTTATGAAACTCAATTCTTTATTTCAGATAATGACAAACATTGTTAACAAGATAGCGAATTCTACACAATTTTTACTATGTAATTAAAATCAAGACTACCTTTCCTCCCTTCGCTCCTATAATCCATAATCCCTTTGTTCATTATAATCCATGCAATTTTTAAAATTATTCTTAATCAAATTTACTCGATCTAATTTACGATGAATAAACATGAAATTTAATGAACCGCCGCTCGATCTGCATTATGAAGAAAAAGCTGTCGGACAGTCTAATGAAGTTGTTGAAAAGAAAAGCTCAACATGCCAAAGCTTCGCGCAACCAAATACGGACATATCCTATATTCGGGCAAAACGATTAAAAAGGATTGTTTTTCAGTAATTACGACAGGGATTCGCGCGTGTGTATATAGTGCAATAAATTGCGCGCGGGATAGCCACTCTTTTAAAATAAAGCGATAAATCGTCACATAGATTAAAAAAGCCGATTTAAAAGTCGTCGATTCGGAAGATTCAGGGGAGGTGAAAGAGACAGAGAGAGAGAGAGAGAGAGAGAGAGAGCTGGTCGATCATCAAGATTTATAGCGAATCGCCGCGTCGCGACGTGGTTTCGTAGTACAATATATGCGGAGTGAGAGACGATCGCTATATATGCGAAACTTCGACACGTTCTGCTCTCTCCGTCCTATGGGGAGCGACGGATCTCCGAGCTTCTCTCTCGCTTTTTCTCTCTCTCTTTCTCTTCGCACCTTTTTTTTCGACCGCGGCGATTTTCTCTTTCACAAAATTACTCCGCGCGTACGCGGCGCTGCGCTCGCGATATTTTCAGGCCGGAAGTTTTGCCGATAATCCGATAAAAATCTCATTAGAGGCTGGCCACCCCTACTGTAATTTATATAAGTTCTGGTTACGAGTCATTGGGGCAATTTTTCCGTGGCCGCATTTTAATGGTCATTGTGCATATATTATAACGCGAGAGTGAGCTTTGATAAAACACCGCGGGGAATATCAAACGCTTTTGGTGCGCGTTTTCAGGCAAGCTAAAGCGATTAAAAGCTGGACCATGAGAGAGTATGATTCGATTAAATTATTTGGTCGAGTCTTTTGTTTTTTTCGTTTCCTGGAATAGTTTGAGTGCATAAATAGATGAAATAAAAATTTAGATTTGTGATTTTTTACACGTAGAAATGGGAAACGTATTGTACCAATTCTACAATTTCATTGATTTTGTATATTGTTTTAATCTGTATCGTTTTATTTATTAGGATTATATTCGATATACAATATAAGTGCACTTTAGTTCTCTGTCAGGAATTTTTTATAACTACATCTTATGAATTTATAATCTCCCTTAGTTTTACAGGAGAGAAATTCTTCGATAAGCTATCTTAATAAGTATGCTTTAAAGTGTTATCGAGAGCTTCTTTATTGTTTTTAAAGATTAAAAAGCGCATTTCAAGCAGAAAGCAATGAAGTTATATATTAAAGAAACTAATTCAGAAGTAGAAAGTTAAAGTGTACTTTGCCGGGAGAGCTTCTATTAGAAGTTAATTAAAACAATAGTTAATAATGAAAAGGGATCTTTGTTATAAGAAGCTGTAGAGAAGAATGGGACGTCAGCGCTTGCCTAAAGCAGAAAAGTTACCTTTTTGTGAAATACTTATTTTAATTTCCATTTATTATAAAAATTCTTTGATATTAATATTATAACTTAATTTTTAACTTTTATAAATCTAGTTCTTATTAACACAAAATAAGTAAAAGATTGTACAAAAGTCTAATAGCTATCGATATATACTCATAATTAGTGTCATGAATAGTTTAACATACTAATATTTACAGATAATCAATAAAGTTAAGACATTTTTATTCTGACGTTAACCTAAGTACTTTTATGTTCCTCTTTTAAGGTAGCTCTATGGGTACTCTCTAGTCTACTGAGAGATGAAACGAAAAATTGTTTTAAATACTTTATAAGCGTGTTAAAAGTGTTTCAATTATTTTTTCTTCAGTTTTCATTTAGGTTTAATACCCTATTCTTTATTATTTTATTAAAATAAAACATTATTGCAAACAATTCTCTGTTTATTTGACTTTGGTTTCATCCTGACATAAAAATGTGGCAACACTAGACAACGAGTATCCTTTCGCACCAACTGTATGACGAATGATGCGATGTTGCCAAATTTCTATCACTTCCTAAACTAACCGTGAAAACAAGATTTTGCTTGTTTTGCTAATAAATATCTTTTAATTTTACACGATAACCTATAATAATTTATATATTTTTGGAAAGCTGAGACATCAATCTATTAAAAACTAATTTTTCAATAATAGCATACACCGCTATCTATAAAAAAATCTTCTCTTCCTGTCTCTCAGAGTGCCTGTCCCATAAGGGCTAATGTTAAATACCTCAACTTTAACAATATTTACAATATTTTTAATTTTTACACGATAACTCGCCTTAAAATTTATAAAATATATTCAGTAAATCCTCCTGAATATTTCTACATAATTATTTTTTATGTCTTAGAAAGTCGGATACAAAAAAGTTTTAAACAGCTGAATTTTTAAGTTGCGAGGTATATTCAGAAGCTTTTACAATATCTTTTAAAAAGATTTAATTTACAGAGTAATTCGTCAGAAATGGATTTTAATTACATACTGGTTCCATGCGAAAGTCGAATGTGTAATTTAATCTCTTGAAATTAACAGAGAACTGAACTCTCAGAGCACGAGCGATTGAGTAAAATACATATTTACTTTTTGCCAGTCAATTTCAAGTCGGCACACCTTCCATGTATTCGTGAGATTCGTCTACATCGATGCAAATTCCACCGAAGCTATACGCAACTAGCGATGTCGACTTAATCAAATCCTACGGTCAGTTTTGCCATCTCCTCGCGTTTTGGGATTTAACTCACTTCAGACTTCAGCGCGCAGGTCTAGTTTACTGATTATAGTTTGTTTTACCGATACGGACCTGTAATTAGTTTATCAAATAGCCGTTCCTTTGCGGCCGAGCAGCTGACCATTCCAGAAATATACACACACATAGTCCCGCACAGTCAAATAGTAAGAAGAGCCTAGAGGAATTGGCTTCGCGCTGCAGTTGTATTGATATACACAGAAAACTTTTCGCAGCGGTCGCATGTAAATGTTGGGGCGGCCAGGACACCGAACTCGTACAACAATCCCGCATGTTCGACACGAAAGCAGTGGCGACATAGCAAACTGCCGCCGTGTTTTACTATGCGATAATTTGTATGCAGATAAAATTCTGCTGCTCGCGAATGCCTAAGTGGTTTGCTCTCTGTGTTTTGCTACTATCGAGTCGCGGGACTACGACGTTTACAGTGTAATTTTTACGTCCTCTTGTAATGGCTTTTGTTTTTTTTATCGTATTCAGATGCACTGAAAGTCGTTGAAAATAAAGCAAAATTTTCATCGTGGCTGGGAATTGAGTAATAAAAGTGTAGGTCGCTAATAAAATGTCTAAATATATTTGCAGAAACTTAAAATGAAAATTTTGTGCCGAAATTGAAGTTTAAAAGTTTTTCTTTTCAATTTTTCTTATTTCAACGATTTGCAAATTGAGCCTTAGTCTAACCCTATTCGCATTTTGCAAAGAACAAGAATGGAATACAATTCGAAAAATGATTAAGTATTAAAAATTGAAAGAAAAATGTCTGAAACTGTGAATTTCGGACGCTATATGCTCCATCAGATTCCTCTCAGCAACACTTCTCTAAAAATTTAAAATTGATTAACTTGTTATCAAATATATTATAATATATATATTTAAGTAATATAATATATTTAAATATATTTTATTATTTGAGTCTGATTTTGATTTAAAAACTATTATTAAACTAAATGTAATAAAAAAATACATTAAGTAATATTAATAAAATATCTGACGAATTAATAATAGTAATTTATTTCTTGATACCAGTCACAATGTTTCAGGTAGCAGTGCCATAAGAATGTTTTGTCTTAAATAAACAGTACGACGATTCTTACTTCATCAGATTATATTTTATCGCAAAGGGTTCATGCGCGAAGAGAACGTCATTCTTACCAACATAAATTTTCTTCTCCACTATGTGTGTATGCTAGCATACAAACAACCGGCGTGTACAAACACTGCATGGCTGCAAGATAGAACCCTCTTTATAATTCAAGATCTCTGAGAAAAAGAATTACGCCCTGACTTACTTTATTTACAGAGCTTCTCCATCGAAGCGAAATACAAGTCTTACGTGCTCTTCTAAATATTATGTTTTGCCTGACGAAATTAAAATATTCTTGTGTGCTAATGTTTTTTTAGGTATGTAATGCTTTAATTCAAAATTTTGATAAAATTAAACTCATTTTTTTGTATTTTGAGTATAATTATAAAAGAAATGCATGATTAAAGACACGAATGTAAATTACCACCTTGGTTAATTGCTAATGTTTGGGTGATAATTAAATAGACTTATGAGATCAGTAGAATAGTTCCGAGTACAATCAGACATCGTATAACCTTTAGTCATAGGATATCTGACTCATACTAATTTTGATTTTTGAAAATGCAAATTCAATTGTATATTTTCAGTACTTTAGTAATAATAATTACAACTATCAAGAAAAAGAATTAACTGTTTTTGCTATATATTTGTCATAATAATAATTCATGCATCTAAATAGTGGTACGATATAATTGTGTAAATTAGGAAACTGTGACTAGTTTCAATTTTGAAGTTAGAATTTCCAAAGAGCAAAACGGAGAATTTCATATCAAGGTGAAAAGTACACCAAAAGTTAATTAGGTAGAGCTACAATTTGGAACGAGTTTGAATTCGCTTCTCAAAATTTGAAATTAGCGATAGACCAAGATTATTAAGTAAATGGTTTTCTTTATGGCGAAAGCTCTGATTCTCGGGTATATGTAATTGCTAGAAAATATAATACGCATTATGGACAAATTATTATTGGTGTATCAAATAATGCACTTTAATTGAATATACTTGGCTCTAAGTTGTGTAAGACAAACTTCGAAAAGTTGCCATAACAGTAAATGCGCTCCGAAGGTTTCTAAATTTACAGTGTTCCAGATATAATTGTAAACAATGTAAACTACAGTGTTGGCTCCACGAGTGTAGCATTATATGACACATATTTTAATGAAACTTTATCTAGGTTATAATTAAAAAAGTTATTTAAGTAAAAGCAACAAACGATGTTGGCAGACTGCGCAGGAAAAGTCTACAGTTTCTGTAAACAATAGCATTGTTATAATACAATGAATGGCATCTTACGAATAAATTTAACAAGTAAAATCGGTCTCTCGCTGTGTCTTTCTATTTAACGAGGTAGTATCCCATCTGTATATCGGCGATTCACAACTTTCAACGGTCGCGCTCGATTCGTCGTCGCGTAATTCAATTCCTGGTCATGATATTTCGTATACGGACTTTAAAGTGAACAGTAGGAGTGATATTTTCGTGACGCGAAAGAGAAAAAGAGTGAGCTGGTCTATACGGTATATAGAAAACTCTCCACTGGACGCGCCGGACAACCAGACCAAAACGCCGCGGGGGCTATACTGGCGCTATGGTCGCTGGGTCATGTCGGATTTATCACTCGGCGCTTCTTGCTTCCTTCCCTTCCTCGCCTTTTGACCCCGAGAGAGCCCCAAGCTTCGAACGCTTTTCATTTTACGCTGTATCATTTTTTATATACGCTGTGTGTGTGTGTGTGTCCGAGTCGTATATTACGAAGGGGGGGGGGGGCAGAAAGAGAGAGAGAAAGCGGCAGCGCGGTACTTTATGAGCTGTACTTTGGAGCTTTTCTTGCCGCGCGCGATAATGTGTACCCGCGCGCGCGATTTTGTGTAAAATGACGCTTGTACCGCCGCTGGACCCCCCCGAGTGAATTGATAAAATTGCGATCTCATTTATTTTGGTGCGAGCGTTTCCCCCCCATCGCTATAACCTTTTGGCCTCCGCTAAGGGGTATGGAGGGTAAGAAATAATTGCTCGAGTGTACTGCGGATGTTCGATGATAAATAAGAAACCATCGGTCGAACGTGATTTCTTATTGGGCGTCGTTATTATTATGTTAGAACCGCGGGAATTAACTTGAAAGGATGCGTATACATTGAGGATCGATAAATGATTATTCATGAATTTGGTGCTACGTAAAAAGGTAGCTTAATTTAGGCTGAACTGAATTGAGGTTTTAATTAGCTTTATTGTTTGGACTTATTCCATGAATAAATATCACAGTATCACTGAAAAACTGCGCTTCAATGTTATACGCTTTATGAATTTACGCTGTAACTTGATGTATACGTTAAATACGAAAAATATTATATTTATTTATGCTATGAATTTCTGGTCGAATAAAAAACAATACTATTGAATATTATTATTAATGAATGAAAAATGAAAAATGAATGATTTTTAGTGGAAATTATAAAATAAATAGATAGACATACAGTTTTCATAAATCATAGTTTATATATTGACTAAGAAGAATGACTACTTACAATTTTATAATTAGATCTTTAAATTACTTGTATTACCAGCGGCACGTTTTTAGAAATAACTTTGACTCCAAGCTGAAAACAAATTAATTAGAAATTGCTGTTTCCGCTGTTATGCTCAGGTCGAACAAAGGTTCAAAGACTTACTGTCCTCTAAAACGAGTCAATAGCCGGTGTTTCTAGACACGTGCAAGCGTAGGCGATTTATTATTATCTACCAATGAAGTTACTTGTTAAACCAGTATTATTACATGTTTGCTACAGTTTTTATTTCTTTTACAACGTCAGTTTTTTATATAACATAGTAATACATATTAATTAGATAAAAAATTACCCATATTTTTTTGATTTTTACATGTAAGACAAATGACATTCATTTTAAAATTAATTGCATCTACAATTGCGAAGTAAGGTATTACTTAATTTTAAAATATATATCAATACGCCTCAATTATAAACGTAATAAGTGTACATTTTATAGCTTATATTCAAATGCAGTCAGTAGATTTAAAATTAGTAGAGGTTAACAAATAATTATACAAATAAAACTTTAATGAAACACTTGAAAATGAGTGAATATTTCTCGAATCGATATCAATAAAAGAATTCCATTGCGATTCCGTAATTAAATTACTAAGCGAAATTTAATTATTTAAAATATAAATGAATAAAATGAATAAGTGAAGTTGGATGCGCATGATTAACATTGTACTAAATGTATGCTTCATGTTGTCATTTTATAGAAACGCTGTGTTAATATGTAAAGTTATTGATTATTTTACATAGAGTTTATAATGTAATAATTTATCTTTATTTTAATATCATCGGTGAAACTTAAAAATCAGAGTATCTTTGGATTAAGACTAAAAAACAACTTTTTTCAAGTAGAAAAAAAGAAAATGTGGGAGTTTATGCTATCAAAGGGTTTTTATACTCAATGCATGTGTTTTTAATTTACTTTTGACCTTTTAATAAAATACACATTACAAAACTGTTTTTTTTACAACAAATAAATGTTGTATTTATTAATATTTGTGTACCCAATTATATATAAACTTTAGCTGTCACCAACTGGATCAAGAGTAAATATAACTTATGAAAATTAAGACATCGATTATTATATTTTTTAAATAATCTCTAAAGTTCTAATCGTATAGGTATAATTTATCAACGTTCAGTTCAGAGCACAAAATTTAAAACTTTTCAATACGTGCTCATTAGCTTTATAACCAGATCACATTTAAATAAACTATGAATGCACTTCATTATTTAATACAAGAGATCGATTCGCAGAGTTTTATGCAATATCAGCGAGTGAAAGAAAATTGCTCCTTATTAAGCAATAAAAAAAGTTTCTTCTTCACGGATGACCTAATCGTAAGAATACATAAAAAAAGGTTTTACTCTCAAACTTGAGTAAATAAAGATTATGTTATTTCTAATATATTACTAATTTTTTGTAAAAATTGTAAAGAAAATATACAACTAAGCCATTAAAAAAAGTAGCTGAAAATAAATAATAAAATCGTGACGTTCGCGGAGAAAGATAAAGCAATCGTATTTTAAAATGGAGGACGATTAACAATTAAATTTAATACATCTCTGAAATGTCGATTAAATGCGATCGATCGATAGCGCCGAGGCTTTTTATTTTGTCCCAGAAGCAGCATATCCACGAGTGTACCGCGGCGATTTCGCGAGGAAAAGGAAGTTTTTAAAAATTTAAAACTTCCGCACTCTACTCGGAGCAGCCCCGGGGCCCGATGCGTTATTAATGTCGTGCTATAGCGACAGTAGCGCAGCGCAAACCCCCCTAACTTCCCGCTCTCAGCGCCTTGCGGATACCCGATAATTTTGCCATGTTTTTTTTTAATTTTCCCCCATTTATTAACATAGGTAGACGCGCATTTATATCTCAAAGTGTCGAAAAGCGGGAGGGAGAGTGGAGGAGTTCGGGCAGAAAAGTTTTTCACTAGTGGAAAAATGTGCATAGTGGGACGAAGCGCAGATGCATATAAGATGCATTCGAGTGATAAGTGGATCGATATTGGGGGAAAACTTTATTCCGGAATCTGCTATTTAGGAATTTAATTATATTTGAGAAAAGTGAATGATTTTGCTACTTGGATCTTTGAGTGATTGTTGTCTTAGATCGAAAAGTTAGTTTTAAATAAAAAATCCTACGTTCTAAGAAGTTTGATTGCTGTAAGTCAGTTTTCAAACAGAGATTATTCAAAAAATTATAAGTCATATTTTTTTTAGAGAAAACTAGTAATACATCTACTTGAAAGAGCTTTCATGTGAATATTATGTTAATACGGTGTATTGCGAATTTAATAAAAGAAAGATTTATATTAAGTTAAGATTTATCAAGATTTGTTTCCAATGCTCATGATTCATGATCATTTAGTAATTCAATAAAAACTTAATTATTTATGAAAACTTTATTGATACTTTTATTTCAGTAATAGAATAATAAATGCCATAGATTTTACTCATTCAAAATGAAGTATTGAATGATTGAAAGAAATGGGAATTTAAATAATAATATTTCAATCTCGCATTGATCTTAAAATGAAAATTAATACGAATGTTAGTTTTTTATTTATATCTTTAATCAATGCATGACAACAGGAATGATTGGATATTTATTTTCAAAAAATGTAATTATTTAAGTATGGTAGAAGAGTTCTGGAAATATTAACGGATAAAGACTTTCAATCAAATTGACTGAAACTTTGTAAAAAGAAAGCTTTATTTGATACTGATCAAAATATCATTAATTCTATAAAATTGAACGGACTATCGAATAGGGAATGTTTTTCAAAAAGAATTTATTCCCAGACCCCTGGGAGAGCTCAGATATCATATACCAAAGTTTGCAAATCAACACGGGCAGTGTACCTATATGTAAGTTACCTAACTATACCCGGAACTCATCTACTAACCTTATAACTATATAGATGTATTACCCATGTTAATTTGCAAACTTAATCATGGAGTAGCTTAGTCTCCTCACGCTTTGTATGAAGCTGATTCATTTGAAAGGTATTATCTACTTCAATAATTTGTATAATCATTAAGATGTACACTAGCTCTAATATATTTTGCGTATAAAATAATGTAAAATCATAATGAACCCAAATACTTTTACAAAAATACTTTATAGCATGTCCAAACTGTAAGTTACTAAATAAGCGATGTCTTTTATTTTCTTCCATATTACTTCTTCTATATGGACCGGAGAAAATTCCATTTGCAAAGTATCAGACAAGCGCAGAAAAAAAAAGTGAAATACCAATTCAAAATTGCATCTCCGTTGCCAATCCCGGTCATCCTTTTAATACATTTGACAGGGAAAAACCAGTCCTCGCCGTTCAATAATATCCATCAATTAAGAACATCGCGCAGGTAGAGAGAAAAAAAACGAGAGAAAAGACCGAAACACGTTGGCGCATTCGTCACTCGCTTGGTTGTCGCGCGCTGGAAAGCGTTGAGCGGAAAAATTCCCGAACATCTGTCACGACCATGTTTTCAGGCGTATACTTCAACACTGGCCAAGTGTAGGAAAGTCAGAGCAGGCGGGGTATATAGATCGACGGCGGTGGTGGCGGCAGCACTCAAATCCCAATAAATTACAGCGACGCGAAGGACTTTAAATCAAAGTAAAAAATTTTTGCGCCGGCCTTCGTCGCTGATTGAAATGAAATTTTCAAGTCGGGCTCTGCATCATTCCCATACATCTTTCCTCGTTTTCTTTACTTTTTTTTTTTTTGAAAAATACTCATTGTATCGATACACACACACACGGGTTTGAGTATGCAGAAGAGGAAGAAAGTTGGCGTGGGCTCGCTGAATGTGTGCATAGAGAGGTAAGGAAAACTTGGGCGCCACTTTTGCGTACGTCGCGCGGTAAAAGTGTACACAGAGGCGTTCAAACTTTGATGAAAGCAAGTGCGGAAAATTTTAGCAGACCTTTTCGCACCTTCTCATGTACTTGTGTATACAAATGCGTCTGCGTTTTTTTTACCTTTTTTATACTTCAAAAGTCTATATCCATGTGCGTGGCATTCACATCCGCACATTTTTGTTTTCCATTTGGCCGTTTACGTATATGCATGTGTGTGCGCATCCAGCTCGTGAGTTTAAGGCTGTGTGTGTGTGTGTGTGTGTGTTCCGGCAATTGTCGAGACACTTCCCCTTTCAAGCGCAGAGAGAGAGAGAGAGAAAGAGAGTTTCCTTCGCTGGTCCTTTCTCGTCGCCCGAGCGCGGCGATCCTCATTCGTCGCGCGTAGCCCCGGCGCAGTTTAGTTGTCATTGTCGCGCGCCATTGTCCGTGCAAACGGAGCTTCTCCGGCCCTTTCTATATTTCTCTTTCCTCTCTCACTCTCGTATATATACGTGTGTGGAGGGTGGATTTTCCGTGTGTCTTTCTTTCTCTTTCACTCTCTCTCTCTCTCTCTCTCTCTCTCTCTCTCTTTCTCTTTCGCTCTTCGTGTTGCGGCTTGTTTTCGCCCCGAGCTATATAGGAAGAGCCACGCGATGGATGTAGCACTCGGTGCGCGATGTTTTCGTCCTAGTGCGCGAAAACTGGGTGGAAGGTACTATTATTTCTACTTTTTTCCTCTCCCTCTTCTCTCTTCTCTCTTCCTCTTATTTTTCTTTTAATGAAACTTTTTTTTCCCGCGGCATTTCGCGCATTTTTGTTTTTACCGTGCGAGAGTGCGGCACGCGATGAAGTTTTGAAGTTTCAGTTACTCATTGTGTCTTTTTCGGGGCGCTCGTGTCGTTTCTTCTTCTTTTTTTTTTTGTTGGAAAAAAATGCAACGTCGAGCTGTTAGGTACACTTTTTGCACATTGCATTATGAGCTAGGAATTTTTATTTCCTCGATCGTACGTGAGTTTTCAGTTGTAATATGATGCGTGTTCTAATATATTGTTATAGATATCAAATTTTCTTCGCAGTCACCTCTCGTAGTCGTATCTATAGACATCAATTATAAAATCATGATTTATTTTCTTGACGATGCATTCGTAGTCTGGTAAAAATATAAGGCTATCGAGATTTTTTGCAAAAAGTGTGGTTGACCAACTTTTACAAGAACAGTATCCCAGGTGTGCTCAGTTGATTTCACCTATTTTACGAAACGTTATGACACATCGGGAAATTATGAGGCACATATATTTTATGTAATGCCATTTTGCACGTTTTAGGATAACAATCGCTCGTGAAACACTTTACCATTCCAAAATATTTATCGTTCCTCCGGTATAAGCTTAGAAAATTTTGTAAACAAACTATACTGGCAATTAATAATAAATACTGCAATTAATAATAAAGCACACCTGCAGTGAAACTTAGAAAAACATATGGCTCGCGTCTTTCCATGTAAACCACATGTATCTCAATGTTGTGCATTTGCAAAATGAAAATTGTTGTAAAAGCAAGGTAATATGAATCATTAAATTATGCACACTGTCTAACCTCGTGCTTTCCCTGAAATGAAAATGTTCTGGTATTTTGCTCGTACACGGAGCCAAAAAAAGGTATATTAAAAATTACTATGGTCCGTAGTATAAGCGCAGGACATACTCAGAAAATGAGAAGTAGTAATTTTTAATATAACCTTTTTTATTTCTCTAACTGCTTGAAATAGTAAGCGAACATCAGTTCTATTCACAATAAATAAACACAGGAAGCATCCAACGTAGTTACACAGAAGGAAATATCTATTTAAGCATAGGAGTTGTACGTTAAAATACACGATGTGATTTCGGGCAAATGACAATTTTAGTAAATCATTCAGCTGCAACGCCAAGATTTCGCCCTAAAATCATTCTACGCGATGCTCGCGCATCCCCTGAATATCACGTCGAAATATCACTTTATGCAAAATTTTCAATTTGTTGCGGCTGCTCGGGAATTCATTTTAATGGGCATACGCGCTGCCGTGTTAATGCAGAAAGAGAGAGAGAGAGAGAGTGAGAGGGAATGAGAGAGAGAGAGAGAGAACATTGCAGCCTCACACACACATACCGACCAAGTTTCGCATATACCGTACAGTATACGCGGCTACACTATCCATTAAAACGTTTTTGCGCGTTACACATTCGCGTATAGTTGCGAGAGAGCGTTCCCTCCATGGCGTTATATGCGCGTATCTCCACGGGGGCAGAAATCGTCGGCTCTGGGAAAAAGCGTCTCCCCCCCAGCGTGAATATAAGCAACGCTCGTATAGAGCGAGACTTTACGATGCTTGCGTTTGCTTTTATGTATATATATATATATATGTGTGTGTGTGTGTGTGTATAGAATAGGTAGTATACTCGATATGCGCGGTCTTGAGTTTCGCTAAAAAGCATACTGGCGCTCGCGAGATGCGTTTGTCGTCGAGAGATATTCGCAAAGAAGTTGGATGGTTAAGTTGATGAATGGCGATGGCTGTCTTTTCGTGATCGAACGGTGTCCTGTATTCTATTTTCTAAAATTGCAGGACACTTTGTTTTTGCTTTCCAAATGGATCGTATGGTAAACGACGAGTGTTCATACGCATATCTTTTGTGTACACTGCATGCGTTTTTAATGTAATGAACCGTGTCTGACCTAAATTGTACGAACCTACAGATTTTCTTGTGTACTTTTGTAACGATATCTTACGAAAATCATATTTGTATGGTTTTGACCTTCATATTGTTCCCTTTTTACATTGTAACAGTTATTCACCAGAAAATGTTCACGTAAAATCCCCGATTAAATATTAAAAAAACAAACATTAATTCCTTCCGAGATTTCCAGAGATTTGCTAATGCAAAACTCGATGCGGTATACGCTTATTTAAAAAAATATCAAATTAAACTAGACGAAAGAAAAAAGCGCCATTATCTTATGCAGAACGAAACTCTCTGTTCGTATATGCAATTTCGTTTGTATTCATATGCCTACTGTTTGCCAAGCAATACAATTTAAAAATAAAACAGTGAAAATTTCAGAACTTTTGTGCGCGCGCGCAGGATACTCACGTGCGCAGCCTCGGATTACAGGCTTGCCGCACACGTTCTTGAACCAGCCAAAACATATTCTGTATAGCTCGGGAAATATAAAACGATGCGGTTTTGGAAAAACAGGCCATCCCACGAGCAAAAGAAAACAAAAACAAGAGTGGATACCTCCGCCTTATAATTATCTTTTAAAAGGGGAATAAAATGGTGTGGTACGGTAGTACAGGAAGAGATCTTTCAAAGCAAAGGTGGATTAACGGAAGTCCAATAGTCTTCAAAGACGCCCCCCGTGCTTCCCTCTTTCTCTCCCCGAGCCCATAAGCGAGCTGGGGTCGAGAAAGGCAGAGCAAGAGAGAGAGAGAGAGAGAGAGAGAGAGAGAGTGAGACAGGATTACGGCACGACCCGATGCCCGTGGCATTTACATGAATGGCCTGGCTTCCTCTTTTCCTCCGCATATAAAAGTAAATAGAAGGAAGCACACACATAGCCACACGCGCACCCCGGCTATTCACATGAATTTTTCCATTTAGGATTATATTTCCCCCCTTTTTTTCCTTCTCTCTCTCTCTTTCTCTCACCCCTCGCTCTCTCACGCGCGCGCTAAAGCTGTATACGCTCGCACGGCCAACTCGAGATTTCCCTATATCCTTGACTGCTCCCCACATTATACATATAAACACGTGTGTGTATGTATATATATAAATGTTCGTGTATACGGTCGAGCGCGTACGCACCTATCAGTTTCATGCGCCTGTATATAAATATATACTATCATCTACATCGCTTGTCTCACGTGTGCACGAGTGTGGGTGATTTTCACCCAAAATGTGTGAGCTGCTGCTGCTGCTTATTTGCATACATATCGAGACATGCGTCTTATTTGAGAGCAGCAATATCATTTCGGAAGAAAACGTATACGTAATCTAAATATCTGTATTGTTGGAAATACAGATAGGATTGTATCTCGTTCGGAATGATGCCGTAACCTCGATACAACGAGTGTAGTTAACGGCGATACTTAACTATTATCGATATGTCTCTTTGCTCTTTTGTCTCGACGCTTCTGCGTAAAGTGTAACTATATATCACCCCGTGACTGTTGCGAGCTGGATACATTGTGCGCGCGCTAGGCATCGTAGCAAAAGTACAGCCAGAGAGAATTTCGCTATAGAAAAGGTAGAGCGCTGGAGATCGAAGTCGCTCTCAACCTCTGTGCGAGTCTGTGTGTAGTAAAAGAAGAATTTGTGGCGGTGTATACGAGTGATTGCACGATCCGCGAGTAAAGCTAACGGAGTGAACTTTTTTCGGTTGCTCGCGGCATTATTCGCGCAATTGTATTAGCTCGGAATTGAGAATTGAATTTTAATCTTATGGAAAGCTTGAATGAGAAAAAAAAATAGCGAGAGAGAGGTATATATATAGTGACTTAAATACATTTTAATCTACAAAGTGCGTGTCTGGCCTAATACAGACCTTATTCACTCGAATGTTCAGTTTAATGCTTTACTGCAGCTATAGCATTAGATCAATTGCTTTTACGCCGGTCTTAAAGTTTATGGTGCAAGCTAAGGTTTTTTTTTATATATTTAATTGAAGAAACGAAACATAAGAAACGAAATGGTGAATAATGCTTATTATAAAAAAATAAAATATATGTAAGATTTCAGTGAATAAGCTGATACAAAAACGCAAAAAAATCTCCGTATCTGGGAAGCTGCCGAAAATATACCCGATATTGTCGCAGCAGTTGCAGCGCGAAAAGTCGAATGTCGCAGTAAAATTTTTTGCCCAAACGTGTTCTTTTCAGGCGAAACGTTTTGCACGGAATTTTCCAGCTTTCCTTTTTTATTTGGCATACCTTCTGTGTGCGCGGCAGCGGCGGTGGCGGCGGCTGTGAAAGAAATTTCGGCTGAGCAGGCAGGAGTCGCGGGGGTCTGCGAGATAGCGGGATAATTGATGTGAGAAGGGGGCGGGGGTTGTGCTTAAGGATTTACATATTAAAGGTGTGCGGAAAAAGGGATGATGGTTTATTTATGTTGATATTATACGTGCTCTTTTTTTTTTTTTGTTAGTGGTGTAGGCCCGAGTACTCCTTATCGATTTACTCGATGTAAGAGGATTACGGTGATTTTGCGACTTATAATACGGTCATTGATTTGCATTTTGTAGATTTCACCTTGTATTTAGCATTCGTTATAAACGTTTAGCTGTATTTCGGTTCGAATAGAATTTCAATCTTTAATTTCTATGTATTTCTGCTTTTAAAATTTATGGTATTTCATTGTTTTGGTCTGAGTTGTATTAATTCAAGTATAAGAATACGTATTACTTTGGGCAATTCAACGTAAAATTGTTATTATTTAAAAATATATTTTGCAAAAGTCAACGTAATAAGCATTTCAGAGAGAGAGAGAGAGAGAGAGAGTAAAAATTTGTCCCGGTCACTTGTAATCAACTCGACGTCACACGCTACATTCGTATCTGATATTTTCTCTGACATGCGACATGCACGATTCGGCGCAATTTATTCAACCGAACACATCGAAAATTTTACGAAAACTCACACACACACACGCGCGCTCATCCAATCTGTAAATATCCACATATGCCAAAAAAGCCGCCCAATTAACGGTACCATCGCTTCTCGACTCGCCCAACAACACCAAAAAAAGAAACGTCCAAACTTTCGGCATTCGCGCCTCATTTAACATTCGTCACCACTGCGAACGAACTTTCCAACGAGCAAGAACAGCTAGCACTTCCAATGTCCCTCTCGCTCCACATCCTTTAAGGATCGAAGTTATATCCCCACCGCACGCGCGGACGAGAAAAGAAACTCGTCGAAATTCAGTTATACGCCATTAACGAGAGCGCGAGAGAGAGAATCTCTCGCGCCAACCGCAAACCTTAACGATATATATATACGCCAGGTGGAGCCTTCACCCCTCCCGAGAGCTTCGTCAAAGTTACAAACGTTAACGGCGCTGCACAAAAGCTTCTAAACGTCAAAATCGTCAAGCCGCGGGGCAAGGAAACACGCAGAGCGAGAGAGAGAGAGAGAGAGAGAGAGAACAAACTCGAGACCCCATACTACCACCATCACCACCACCACACCGCACTCCCGAACATCCCGAGCTGCACACGCGAAATCCCGGCAGAACAGTAAGTCGCATTTCCGTTTTGGAAGCCTCGCAACGAGGCGGCCTCCGGGCAAACCCTCCCCCACACCGCTTTTCGCGTCCCTCCCATCCTCCC
>UELU01136505.1:0-21400 GCA_900490025.1 Megastigmus dorsalis | reverse complement strand
CCCCCCCCCCCCCCCCCCCCCCATGTATATATATGCGTCAAAGTACCTTTTGTTCTAATTAGCCATTGTTCGGCCTCGCACCACATCTCCTTCAGCCTATATATGTATACATTCGCGTGTGTCTCATTCGGTTAGTTTTTATTCTCTCACTCTCGCTCTCTCTCTTTCTCTCTCTAACTCGCACTCCCATCCCGTACAACTTTTTCCCTTCCACCACTTTTTATTTTGAAGAGAGAGAGGGCGAATTGGGGCCTTTGGGTGTAGAGCGTCGTAACGAGTGCAGGCGCAATAAACCGAGCTTATTGTGCTCCGATCGCTGGAAAGAAAATCGGCGAGAGAGAGAGAGAGAGAGAGAGAGGCGACCATTATTCCAAGTGCGCGCGCGCGTCTGTGTGCCAAACGAATTAACCCCTGTAGCGCGAATGGGTACGTGTATATATGTATATATACACGCACAAAGCTTCCCAGCTAGCCGCGCCACCTAACTATATATCTATATCTATACATATATATCTTTATAGCCTATAGGTACTGCTTTTCTCGCTGCTGCTGCTGCTGCTGCTGTACAGGGGACACGTCGAATTTTCTCGTTCTGCCTCGTTTTCTCTCACACCCATCGCTGCTCTCGCACTTTTTCCCTGTGGCCGATCGTCGCGCGCTGATCTGCTCAGGCTTTATGGGCCATTTGTGATTTTATCGCGTAATGCGTCGGTCTTGTTTATTGACTCGCCTCGCTATTCTTATTTATGTGTATATGTATATATATATATATATATTTAACGAATAATCGGAATATTTTTGTCATATCGAAAGTATATATACGTTTCGAAGAAAGTTTAAATTATATTATATTTCAGTAAACTGTGTTTATGGATGATCAATATGTTTAAGGGTACTTTTAATCTAACGGCACAAGATCCTGTGAGAACTAATTTGAATAATATCTCTGCACGAAACGCAGCTGTATAAAGTTTGGTTAAACGTCATCACATTTGTATGTTATAAACTTGAAATGTTATACGATGCATTATAATAAGTATATTTAGCGATAAGGCTTAAATTTAAATTTTACAATATTTCTGTCACATTCTTGCAACTTATAGGCATTTTTGCCAACATTGTGAGAACATTGTTAAGATAACGATTCAAAGGCGTTACAAATGATGGTTTCGAGAGCGTTATCATTGTATTTCGACAACCGCGCTGCTAAAGAAATTATTTTCTGAAATATTTATTGCGTCGTTTCGGGAGTTTTGTTCTTTCCCTCTTGAGGCTAAAACGAAACCGAACAATTATTTTATGAATACCCAATAATATGATAATGTCTTGTGCTAATGCAAGATAACAACCTTTGGCTGTAATGTGACAATAATCGCATGACGTTATAAAACTTTAACTGTAAGCGTATTATTCTTGGTTTTGAAAACTATGCTAAGGTCTTTTATATTAACAAGTGTAATTGAATGATATTTAAGTCATGCCCTTTTGACGCTTGGTATACCAACCTTGTTAAACTTTGTAATTTGAATTGATTTTAATTACCTACATATAATAAAAAAGTTACGACATACCTTATACAAATTAAAATAGTAATATCAAAGTTAAAACATTTTAATATAGAAAATATATAAATCTTATCTGCGTCAATAGAATATAAACCTTTTTACATGTAATTCCTGTAGCATATTATATCTTCTCGATTCACCTGAAATTTAGACATTCGTTTATCATTTAAAAATAAAAAAAATTGCAATAACTCTTTGTATAGTTAAAAGTAACAAAATTTTCAGTTTGATTATTCTATCGAAAGAAAAGTTGAATAAATCAATAGTCTTAAAATCAGCTTTCCACTTTGTGACAAGTATAGGTATACTATTATAAAGTAGATATACTGTTATACAATTATATATATATATGTAGAACGCAAGTTAGTCCAGGCTATTAATTATCGTCCGATGAAAAAGTAAATTATCCAGCAACGATATATAAATATTCAATCGGTTATTCGGAATAAAACATTTCAATTAATTTCGAGGGGGGGTCGGCCGCGTAGACCATATATAGAGTTGGCCGCGTGCACAACAATTTGGCAGCACCTTTTGTTTTATCGTTTAATACCGTATATAAGCACCAAAGCGTTAATTGCTTTCAATTATAACGAAACAGACGACCGGATGATAAATTCTCCCCTCGACCCAAACTCCACACACGCACACACACATATACATATAAATCCAGCTCAGGTTAAAGACAGAATTTAATTTCCCGATTCCCCTAGACCATATATTTTACATACACGCACACTCACACACGCGCGAATGACGAATAGCTCGGGCAAAGTCGCGGTGCTGCAGGCGGACGGGCATTGTCTTCTCGGTCGTGCATACACACTCCCAACTAACCCACATACACAGTCGCTTCGGCGCGAAAAGAAGAGGAACAAGCCCTGCACGGCGGAGTGTCGCCGAAATAAACGATATAAGGGCTAACGCGCGAGTAACAACGGACGCGCAGCGGCTCGAAGTCTCGCACTTTTACGGCGGAGAGTATATAATCCGCGTATCGCCCGGGGCCGACCGGCGCTGGCCGTCCCCTTTTCCTCGCGTTGCTCGATTTCCACCCTCTTTCGTCCCGCGCGCGTCTCCCTCCCCCACGAGCTCCGTCGCCGACTTTTAGCGTGCGAGTGACGAGCTACAGGCCCTGGTACACGAATAACACACTGCGCGCGTGTGGAGGAGAGAGCGGGACGAAAGAGAATCGCCTACTGCAACCCCTAGGACATCTGGCCCTGAGAGCTGCTATAGCCGATCATCAAAGACACGCTCTCTCTCTCTCTCTCTATATATATACTAGCTGCTCGTGTCTCTGACTTTTGCACCTCCGCCTCTTATTGTGCGACTGTCTGTGTATACGTGTGGGACTATAGGAGGGTAAGTAGTTTGTTTCTTTTCCTAACGCAAACGCACGACGGAGATTAATGGTGTTGTTAAGCCCGAGTTTGTTAAGCTGCTTACGGCGCGTGCGAGTCCGATGACATTTTTCTCCTCTCGGAGATCTATTTGTTTGACGTGTAGTGCGTCGACAGGGGCGCTTTTACGGAAAAAGCCCAAGGATAAGCTGAGCGAGTGTCAAATGAACATTTTCGCGCGAGAAGTTCTAATTGTCTTTAATGTAAATACGATATAAATCGTACGTCGTTATATATTTATATACAATATACCATTTATCGGCGTAAATTTAAAATCACTTTAAAAGATTAAATCTTTAATCAGTTCTATGAATTTCAAATAGAGCGCAAGCATCGCGTGGGAGCGAATGCCAGTGTTTTAAATCGTTCGATACCAAAATTTGATAACGTATATATATGCGCGTGTGGGCCGGAAATATTTTCAATTTCCTCTGAATTCAGCATTGAACAGTACGCCGATCAAATTCATAAATCGATTATAATGGGGACACAATGAAAACTTCTATATTCATTTTTTATGATGTTGCCTCGCAGTTGATCCGAATTTACGTAAATATCGTTTGGCACTCAACATTAGTAAATTAAATGCGATTAAGACAATCTAAAAGGAAATTTTCAATCTAAAAGCAGCAGCAGTGGCGGATCCAGAGGGGGGGGGCGATAGGGACGACCGCCTAACAGTGATAGTTTCTTTTAAAAAGATTTTTAAATAAAATCCACATTTTAAGCTCTACAGATATCATAATACGAAAAAAAAAGGTCATCGGTTATACTACTTTACTTTCGCCCCCCCTAAACAGCGGGTCTGGATCCGCCAGTGAGCAGCAGCAGATATATTTATATTCAAAGTTTCCCAACTTTTATCCCTATATAAATATCCTTCGCTGTAAATAATAAACCGTTATCTGCATACATCTTAAGGATGAAATCATTGATTTTTCTGCTAGACAGATTAATGATTAGCCGGAAATCAGTCTTAATTCAATGTGCATATAGAGAGCAAGCAATCGAACAGGCGACACCGTACACCGAGTGTCCCAGCTAACGTATCAAACGCACCCGGTTAACTCAATTCAGGCCGCAAGATAAGGAAAATCCTGTACCTTCCTTGCCTCTCCTCAACTATATATAGCCCCATCACAGTCTTGGCAGCCCTCAGCTCCTAATAGATATATATATACATATATAAATCAATCTCTATCGGTCGGTCCTCGCGCTTCGCCATCGGTTCACACGTTTCCCATTCCGTTGTGCTCGCGGCGGCGCGGATCTCCGCAGCTCGCCAGCAGCCTTCGCCCCTTATATACTGCACCCCTGCTTCCTCCCCCTGCCTCGGAAATTCCGAATCCCTCCGATATATCGATTCTTCGCGCTCCGGCCCGAGAATCCCCCGGTGACATTCTCGACGTTTCTCGCGGCGACATCGGCGGCGCTCCAGCGTAAAAGCTGGTGCTGCTGCTGCTGCGGCGGCGTTATGCCTAATGGTCTGCGAGTAAATACCGGGTGAGAGATAGCGGCACTGCCCCGCGTATAATGCCCAGGCGCACATATAATGCGATTATGCTGTATGGGAAAAGAGAGAGGGAGAGAGAGAGCAAAGGGCGAAGGACGCCGTACACGCACACACACAAGCGGTCATCCGTTGGTTATCTGCGACAAATTCGGATAGCGTGGGTCGCGCACCGGAAAAGGTGCCTTTCTTCGCTGTATACGTATACAGGCACTGCTGTATATTCGCCCCTGATTTCCCCTCTGATGTGCACATGCGGTGTGTATTCGCTGCCTGCGCCAGGCTATACGGACGTAATTTATAGAGGGGCATTGTTTTTCGCCTCGGCGGCCCCTCTCTCGTGCACAGCCTATGCCGCGATATAGGGGGAAGGACCGCAAGGATGCGCGCACGTGCACGTGGACGATACCTTGCGCTCTATGTGCATACATGTAGCTTCGTGCGTGTGAGAGCCGGCACTGTTTGAGCGCGATAACAGTGGCTTACGCGACTAGATAAGACCTTAGCTTGGCCCTGTCTCTGTGTGCGTGTATGCGTGTGCCTCGGGCTTTTCGTGCGTACGCGCGGCGAAGCTTAGGTATATCCTGCGTGGAACTTTACTTTTCCGGACGCGATTCTATATATGACGATTGAGTTGTTGTGCGTTGCGAGGGGGGGATGAGATTGAAAAGCGTCCAATTTCACGGTTTAATTGTAATAATGCGCGTGTTGCAGACACTCGTTATCTATAGATTATTCGTTGATAATCGATTCCTCGATGCAGGATTACGTCGGATTATACATCGGCGATTGCGGAAAACGATGCGAATGTCGAGATAACGATAAACCTGATGCGCCCTGGACAACGACGCTAAACATTTATATTCATCGTCCAATTTCAATTTGACGGGGTGGGAGGGATGAAAAGCGTGTAACGGTCATAAGACTCCCCAGGTCCCACCAGCTATAGCGTATATATATAACGAATCGTGAATCGCACTTGAAACACACATACGTTTGTCCGGGACTCGGCAGCAGCAGCAAAATATAATAACGGGCGCACGTACAGAGAGAGAGAGAGAGAGAGAGGTATTGCGCATTGCCCCGCAACCGAACCTCGCGATGTTTTTTTTATGAATCGTAAAAAAAAGGGACCCGGATACGCTTTTGCCGTTCGTAAAAAAGTCGAACGCGCGCGCGCCTTAAACGTTTGACAGGAAGCAAGCGACGCTTGTCTCTCTCTCTCTCTCTCTCTCTCTCTCTCATACACACACACACGTACGTATATACACACGCGCACACGCGCACACTCATACACACACGCGCCGAAAGACAATGGCTGGTCCAGATATCGCATGCCGCGGCTGAGAGTTCGTTTTTCCGAGAGCGCGGCTGATGGCTTCCGACTTTGATCCGTCGAAACGACTTTGTGCCGCACGCGCGAGCGCTCAGCCTGCACCGCTGCTGCGGCACCAGCGACTCTCTCTCTCTCTCACTCTCTCTCGCACAAGGCTCCTTTTCATATATTCATTCGTATACGTATCGAGCGCGAGAGGAGCGCCCTGGTGTGTGTGCTTCACGGAGCGCTGCACGCCCACTTTTTTTTTATTTCCGATAACCGTGCGCCGCGCGTCTTGTGTGAGACTCTCTTTTTTCTCGCGCTCTCTCGATTCTGCAGCACAGGTCCCTCGGGTTTGTTTCTAGGGAGTTTTTGGCACCCGCGCAGCTGTGACTGTATGTATAGCCGTGGATTGTAGGCGGGGTTCTCCGCGGGGCTCTGGCGGCGATTGCGACTGCGGTGCAGGGGTTCGGGTATATACGGTGCTTAAAACCCGCAGCCTCTATAGCGCCCGAACGTAAAAAAAAAAAAGAACTCGCTCGTTCTAGCAGCGGATCACGCTCTCGTCATAGAACTATATATATAAGAGCGTCATTGTCGCATTGAATCTTTCTTTCAACTTTAAACTCTTTCGGCACAAGTATACGTTTTTACAGCTATGGATGTATTACCGCGCGTTCGAGGTACAGCGACAAGTATACCAATACGCTTCTCGAGATCATCTCCGCGGCGCGCATCTGGAGTATAATTCTGAAGGGATCGCGGCGGACGCGCGCGCGACCGGTGGAACGTGAAATAATGAGACAGAAACGCGTGGTATAGCTATGGGCGGCGCGGCAGTTGAGCCGGGGGTATGCCAGAGATAACGAGGATCATGATTGACGGAAGCTGGGCCGACTGATAAACCAGAATTACGAGAGCTCGCGGTCGGCGGCGATATCCTATGTCAGACATCTGACAACGCCACGCTGCTGACACTTCTCCCTCTCTCTCTCTCTCTCTCTCTCTAGTGAGAAGCGCCTGCTTCAACCCACATTTATATATTTGTTCGGAACAGTCGTGTATACTTATAGTTAGTGCAGTGCAGGCTTGTAAACCGCTGCTCGAGGAGTTGCGGGATTACTCAATTTCTGCATGTTTCAAATAATAGCTAAATTTATCGTATATGTCAAATAATACTTTTGGAACTATATTCAAAATATTGTATTGTTGAAAATAATTAGGATTTAGATTTGGCCGAATACCTAAGAAATCGGACCACGAGAAGAAAAAATATCCAGTTATTTTATGACTAATAATAAAAAGGGATTTCGCAATCACTTGTGCTGTACGTTACTCAGGTTAATAAAACAAGAGTGTGTTTATATTTAGCTGCGAACTCGTAAAAATACCCTTAAAATCATTTCCACGTGACTTTTCTCGACAACATAAATATTAAAATGATCAAAGCAATTTTGTTGAATTCTATAGCACGTAATATGTACATATATATATATATGTTGAACACTTTTTTTGTTTCGCTGAAAGATTGTCTTGAACTTCAGTTTTAATAAAACTGCAACAGATGTTCTCCAACGCTAACTGATGAAAGCAGCACCGTTTTCTTTCAGTTTCAAAATTGCACGAGCACTTAAATTTCACTTTATTTTTACTTTGAAATGTTCTTAGTTAATAAATTTATCCTGTATATTTATAACAACTACTGCACATATATCACTGGTTTAATTGTATTTAAAATTAATTGAAATAAAAACGCTATTCTGTTTCAATAAGCCATACATATATATATATATATAGTTAGTAAGTATACTCAATACTGGCCAATTTACGAATCAACATGATATTGGAATTATCATTTTATATTTAATGTTTGTTTACATCGAAGTATGTTAATTAATTATTTCAGTCGGAAACTATGTGCACAAAGAAAATTTAACATAAGTATGTAGCAAATCGAATAATTATTAAGATTTAATCAACAAATAACTGAATTCAATTCAATAAAACATTATAATTAATTATATTGAAGTAAGTATGTAGCTAATTACTACTGTGCTCCAGTTTTAACTACTTTTCATCACTATTACAACTACTAATCAGAAGCAAATGTACAATAACACAACCCTTCTTTTTATAACAGTTCAAGAAAAAAAAATATGCTACAGGTATACTGCTCGGAAATCATCTTTATGCACAATGTACAACATCCAAACACAATGGTTATGGGCCAACTTTCCAATGGATTCCAAGGTATTTACATTTAGTTTTGAAAAAGAGTCTCATACGTATTTCCGTCATTGTGCACGTGCAGACTCTTCGCAACGTTCCCAGCGTGCGAGTGACGCAACGCCTTATATTATACAGTCCCGGAGAAAACCGAAGCAGGAACTAGCCAATCTGGGGCGGATCCGGTACCGAGAAACATTTGTGCAAACTATACATGCAGTGCCGAGCGCCGCACGCACATTTCGGCCGCATCGGTGTACATCCTCTTCTCCTCATATACATTGCACCATAGTACGCAAGCGTCGAGCGACGAGGACTGGAGGACAGCGATCGAGTCACGGCAGGCGCAAACACCAGATGTTGCGCGCGCTTTCGAAAAGCAATCGAGTTGCTCGGAAGGGACGCGAGTTGTTGGCGCGGCTGAGACGCTGCCGAGAGGCACCGAAGTGCGAGCGTTGGCCCTTCGTATCATGGGCATGGGCGCAGGACGGTTAGCTCGAGCTGAAAATCGTCTGCCAAGTGCAGAAGCCCGAACTTCAGGAAAGGTGTCTTTTTTTGACAAGGGGTATTCCATGATGAAGGGGGACGACGAGGGAGGCTCGCATGGGAAAACTGGTGGACTTGCTGCAGCGAGGCTCTACACTTTTGACAGGCAATCGATTGTTATTTTTATCGACATTTGTCTGCCGAACAGCTGATTGTGCAGCTTAGAGTTTGCCCAGACAAATAATACTGTCCGAATAAGTCATCCTTCTATGAACGGAGCGGTTCTAAGATTTGGAGAATTGCAACAATGGGAAATTTAAATACTTTGATAAGCGTAATGCATTATTTAACTATCAATGAAAATATTTAGTATAAACTGACCTAGTTCAATTTTTGCTTCCTAAACAGTAAAATACTGTTTGAACATTTACTCTGAATTTGATTATAAGTGTGCAGTCGCAAGATATTTAACGAGCACGTACTTTATACAAGTCGAATAATTTATTTCATAGAATAAAATGTAAATACTATTTATTGATAAGAGTATGGAATGAGGTAAAGCTGGTATAAAAAATTTAGAGTCCACTTTTAAAGCAATTCGCTATCAAGTCAAATGCAGAGAGCCCAAGATTATCATTCGATGCGTTATTTTTGTAGCTACAACCGTAAAATTCTCTTAATGAGGGTAAAAGAGCGAAAAAGAAAATTATAAACGAGGGTCGCCCAGCGGAAAAGGGGAGCACGAGGTAGAGGTAAAGAGAGAGAGAGAGAGAGAGAGAGAAAAAGGAATAAAAATGTCCGTGCTCTCGCGGCAGAAAACACAAGCACACCCGAGAGCAGAATATAGGCCGCGGGTATTTTCAGGTCACTTTACATTACTCCTCAGCTTCTTCGTATATCCACACATGCATTCATATGTACATACATATATAAGCCAAGCTCACAAGAATAAGAAGAATGAGCTTACACGCATATACACACGTGTACGTGTTCGCCGTGTAAGTGGCGGTGCGAGCGGAAAAGTGTGACTCTTCGTAGTAAAGCTCGTACAACTCGGTTGTACGCTATATACCCACACCGCCACATGCCAGCATCATACTATTTTCGGCCATAACTTTTATTATCGCGCCACACTATATATACGAGTCTCGCGTACTCTATCGCTTATATTTATTCTATACGAGTCGGCGAAAAAAGACGAAGGCCGATCGATGCCACTCGGCGACTCGGTGAGCTACGCTGTACCAAACAGCTAACTCGTATAATAAAAGTTTAAAGATACAACGGGTGACCTCGTCGATGACGGTTCGGTTTTTCCTGCGCCACTAGATTCTATCGCGATTATACTCGGGTCAGATTTTAATAAACCAGTGCTAGGGATCCATTTAGATCGGTGGACTCTAGTTTTTCCACATTTTCGTGTATTTTTAATGCGTCTTTTTATGCATTCTGTATATACTTCGACGCGAGTATTTTTGTCCCGGCTGTAGAAAAGTATCTTTGACGTTACATGACACAAGCTCGTTTTATTTCTGTGTGTATGTTTACAATACTATATAGCATCGATTATTCAATCAAGGCGTATTCTACAAATATTTTCTTTATTGCGGAACGTAAAAATTTTATAGGTCGCGTAAAATAATAATAGCTCGGGAGTTTTCTCTGAGAAGCGCGTTTTTGTAATTTTGGTATACGATTTTTTAAAGCATATCTATATACTGTAAAGTGTATCCCTCGAACCCTATTGTTAATAATATTCATATTGAAAATCAAGTTCTTTCTTTACGTATAATATTTTGTCTTTTCAAAATAAATAAAATGAATCAACTGGATCATCAAAAGACGATGTTTTTTGGGTATTAAGGATGTCGCGTACTCTAAATTAATTTTTTTTACTTATCCACTAACTTTCTCAATTTTTTTTTTTATGAATTTTACTACAAACAATGTAGTAAAATGATAGGTTCTAAGTCCAAAAATACCTGTTATTAGCCAAGAAAAGTAAAAAAAAAATTTTAAATTGCATAAAAATGGACTATTTTGAAAATTTGATTGGTCACCAAATATTCATGAAACAAAAAAATCCTGAAACATATTTGTTTTAATGCCCAAACAAAGAAAATTACGTTAGGATTTTCCTTTAGACTCAAAAGAAAAAAAATATCTCATTTATACTAAAAAGTTAATAAAAAATTAATTTTTTTAAGCACTTTTTTAACACTTTTATATTGCTAATTATGATATTTTCATCTATTTTTAAAAAGCCAACGTAATTCTTTTTTAACTTAAGGGGATGTGCCAGAGTCGGAAAGTTTCCTACCTTTCCAGCCCGAAATTTTGGATTGAACAAAATATATAAAGTATTGATGTAAAAATTATGTGATTACAGTTTCATAAAAATCTCTGTCAATTATGGACGGAATTTTATGAAACTGAAAGCACATATTATTTACAACATTATCCAGGTGGTGACAGAGTTTTTTTCAAAATTAAACAGAAAAACAAAGTTATCTACTTTTATCTACGAATTTATATATACATGGTAATGTAAATCAAGATGGCACAAAGGAGATGCTTCCAACCAATTACAAGTGATAAGTTTGCATTCAGATTTGACAAATTAACTTTTTGGAATGGTAATCCTAGAAAGAGGAATTTGAAATTAAAGTTATTGATTAAATCCTCACGGACTGTATGCAAAAAAATAAATGAAATAGTCGAAGGATAGTTATTCCGCGCATTATAACTGCAGATTCTTTAATTTTTTGTCAGACGATGATTTTCGCGAAGCTTAAGGTAGTTGTATACCGACTGTGTGAGTCAAATTGAAGCTTACAAAAAAATTTGAAAATATATTCGAAGTTTTTATGTATAAAGTATTATAAAAGAAAAATATAACTTTTTCTAACATTATCATGATGAAATATGATACACAGCGAGAGAGATAGACTATTGTTTTTGTGTAATCATAAGTTGCTCGTCATACTCCGAGGGGTTATGGTCGTTCTACTTTCTGAGCTAGATTGAACTGTAAGATTTCGTAAAACTTTGGATTGACACTGCTTCGATACTAACTGGTCAATCGTCTCCAAATTTATACATGAATTCTAAAATATACTATACTAATTTTTTCAAAATTTTTGTACACATAGCGACACTAAGTCAGTCAATCGGTCAATATTATTTACTTAAATGCATCATTTCGTAAACAGTCGCCATTACAGCAATGTTAAATATTGTAAATTTTAACTTGCTATAGCTTTAAAACTATTTGGTAAATTGATCCTAAATTTTACAATCATCTTTTACTGTACCTTAATTAATTTTTCTCAAACTTTCAAAAATAATTCAAGACTTTAGATTTGGTATACAACTACCTTAAGGAAATATAGTCTTCTTAAAATAAAACAAAGCACTTACCATTTAACTTGAAAAATTGTTACATTTAAAATATATATAAAACTCAAACTATAAATACGCAAGAATAATCTTCTCTTATAAATGGCTCAATATTTTGTGATTTAAAGAATACAGAAATGGTAATGTGCAATTTTCATTCGTAGTTAGCTATAAATACTACATTTTTCTATTGCAACAATGCCATGTCGAGAACTTCAGGCACCAAAATATTTTCAATTCAATTGAAAATAATCTTTAAAATAATTGAATCTTCGCGAATTCGATGAAAATGCAACATAAATATTTTCGCGTGACACGTATGAGAACTTTAAACATTATTCCAAAATTTAAGTATGACATTTTTTTATTAAACTGAAGTGCAAGTCTTGTAGTGTATGTTACGCAAAAATATTATAGATCTAAAAAATATAAGAATCTGTAGCAATTACAAATATAACTATTATTTGAGCACGTATTGCATGGGAAGAGGGTAAATGCTGAAGAAATAATAACTTAATTGTGAATGCACTTCTTTGACTATCGCGACTTTATAATATTGTATCAAATAGCGTAATTCAATAGAAAGAACAAACAACATGAATATCAATCGTTATGGTATATACAGTCAATTTGAAATAAAGGGATAGGAATAGCTCGCGTAGGCAGAACGTTCGATCAACAAGCCAAGCTGAGAGGCAATCAAGAGCTGAGATACATAAGAAACAAAACACGCGAAACTCCTCCAGTACTATTTATCTATAATGCAGAATACAAAACCTCGTATAAACAAAGGAAGCCAAGTCAAGGCCGCCTTCATTTCCGCTCTCCCCTACACACATTCGCAAGTTACGTAAGAGTGTAGGAAGAGCACGAGGCAGTCGGAGTCTAAGCGACGCATCGATTCAGGCGAAACACACACATATTTATATACTCTCTCGCGCAGTACAAAGTAGCTTGATATAAACTATATAAGGCAAAACTCGAAAGGAAGCTGCAGGTTGTCGAAAAAGTCTGCATAGCCGCGGCCGGCGCGCTCTCTGCGAGCAAGCCGGGTTATATATAGGAGCGTACACATATATCCACAGTATAGGCATGGAGCGTACGCCGTATGGAGATTGGAGGGCCGCCGCCGCGTACCCGGCGTACCTGATGCGTACACCCACACGAACCTGCAAAAGCACACTGGCGGCGAGTACTGCCGAGTGCTGACTGGTGGTGACTGCCGTCTCGCGCGTATATACACACACACACAGTTACACTACTTACACATATAACACACACACACATATACATGTACAGGCCGTACACAGACAAAGAAAGAGAGAAAAAAAAATCGAAGCCCGCAGACACGCGCCCTCCTCCCTACCTCCCCCCCCCCCCCCCCCCCCCCTACCCCGCGCCTCGTCCCTCTTGGCACCGTCGCGCGCTCTTTCTTCTTCGTGACTCCGCACACAGTCTGCACACTCGCGGCGCACGGGCGCTATATATATATATATATATATATAGATACGCTGGCATTGCTGCTGGCTATACATGCAGCGGCGCACGGGCCGAGCATCACGGAAGCGAGAGCTCCTCGCTCGGGGGATCCCCCGGATGAGCGTCACTGCCCTGCGTTGCTCGGTCTCTCTCTCTCTCCCCCCCGCCACTAGCAGGCGGACGCGCGCGCCCCGGCGACGGCGGCTGCGGCGGCGGCGGCGGCGTCGGCGGCGCTCTCTCGGATTCACTCCGGCGGAGCGGCGACGGACCAGTCGCCGATCGACGCTCGTGACGCGCGCATGCAACGCGCGCGCGACCTCGCACGTGTTTTTTCAGGCCTCCCCCGCCCGCCCGCTCTTGATCCCCCCCCTCTCTCTCTTTACTCGTATACAGATATAGGCATACGCTCGATGTGTACAGTTGTATAGTGCTGCGATTCTGGCTGCATCGCTACGATCGCTCTCCCGTTCGTACTCCTCTATGGTGTCGCGTTGTATTCATTAAGACCGGCGCGCCGTAGTATACGCGACGTCCGCACATCTGTACACTTGCAGATTATCAAGCGCGCGCGCGAGTATACGAGTACGAGTGTATGTTATTGACCCTTTCGGGGGTTCGGGGCTTCGGGGATCGTGGAGAAGGCATAATACATCCACGGTCCGTGACCTAACCTTGTTCAGCAAGGAAGAAGAAAATCTAACGAAACGAGAGACGTGCGGAGGTTTCCTCGAAGTGTGTTGTTTGTTTCTTTTATTTTCAATATTTGGTTGTTTCCTGTATATATATATAGTTTCTGTTTTGGTTCGCCTCTGCTTTGATTGTTGTTGTAATTGTGCCGACGGACGTGAGAGGACGCTCTCTGCCCTCTGCACCCGTCGCCCTTTAAATCCGGAGTTACTATACCTAATGCGCACAGTAGGCATCGTGAATGATGATGATGATACTACTGCGCCACGGTGATTTGTTTTGACATGTGTGTGGGCTGCCATATTGGATTACCGCATCATTATCAACGAGGAGCAAGTGTCGACAGCCTCGTCGCGAGTGAGCCCAGCAAGAATTCAGCCGCGGCAGCAGCAGCAGCGAGAGCTCTCGTCTCTCTCCTTCAGCCGCTCTTCTCGACAACCCTCCAGAGACTCTAACGCATAGCAAGGTGAGACACTCGGAGCACTGAGCAGTCTGTCTGTGTTTGTGTGCATGTGTGTGAGAGAGAGAGAGAGAGAGAGAGAGTCAGTGGCATGAATCGCACATACACACTCCTGTAGCGCGTAGTATACGCGTACTGCCTATATATATATGTCGACGGCGTTGTGTGTATAACGTCAAGGACGAGTGAGATTGGGTGATGAACGAAGGGGAAGATCGACACGTGCCGCGTTGCTTTTTTTCTCTCCCAAACCTCCTTTTTCTCCCTCTGATCCTTTTTCCCCGTCTCCATCCCATACATCCCCCACATTTCCTTTTAGGACCAACGTTTACTTTCTCCTCCTCGCGGTTCAGTGGCTCGGAGGTGCCTTCTTCTGCGGGGAAAACGCGTTTTCCCTGCATTTCGCTCTTTCCCATACAGCGCTGTAAATCGATTTAAGGATGAGCGAGTAAGAGAGAGAGAGGGGGGGGGCAAGGGAGTGTGTGTGTGTGTGTGTGTGTGTGTGAATACGAAAGAGAGAGACAGAGAGATAGACGAGAGAATGGCACGGGGTAGAATGCACGTAGAAATCGATGGCACTTTAAACCTAACGAGAAGCTCCGTAGTCCAATAGTTATTCTCGTTTTGGCGAATAGTGTCTCCGTACACGCGAATTTTAACCCTGCCAAAATTGCACTATGCACCGTGGATCGTAGTCTTTTTTATGGAAGAACAGCATCTATTAAAACCGTTTATCAAGACTCGAATCCGCCAATCAAACGCAATATAAACATGATATAATGCTTTTAATATATTCATCGCGATATATACGATATGAACCTGAAATAATTTTATTTTAATTTTTTTTAGTCTAGAAATTTAATAATAAATAAATTATAAGATTTTACTTCACTAAGTGTTTCCTTTTTTTGAAAGTTTATGAAATGTTTAATAGTCATAATACTAAAAACAAATACTGCATTAACCCACCCACTATACTTTGAAATATTTTTTATGTTAAAGAGAGTAATTAAGTTCGGTTCTGCAGATAATGATACTATTTACATTCTACATCGCTTACGATATGGAAATCTCAAATTCAAATCATAGTTCAAATAATCATATGCGTAAGTTCAACAGTTGAATATCAAGCTTAAAACATTAAACTTAGTTAAAAGTTCACTTTCGCGTGTAATGTTATGTGCAGATATAAACCAATAGGTACTTAACTAAAATGGGAGTTTATACTCTAGTCTGAATTTATTCTGAATTTAATTTAAAAACTTATAATGATAATCGATTATTTCTTATTTACAATACTATATTTTTTTTACTCTCCGTAGGTTTCAGTCCGTTACATATTTTACTGCAGTCTATTTTCAATTATCTCATGCATTTATGCTGTAATTATCCGCAATTTATACCTTTTCTCAAAGATTACAGATAAAAAAAAATTGTCTAAATGCACTTGAACAGAAAAGAACCGTTTTCTTACATAGTCGTACAGTAAACTAAACATTATTTATACCTTGTTATATTTAAGATTATTTATCTTTAAATAAAAATATATATAGCTATGCACTTATATATGGTAATCGAGTACGACATACGTTATATTTATCAATATTAACTTTGATTTTCATTCATTATATGTTATTTATTCCACTTTCAAATATATTTCTTGAACATACTTGTTCATGCAATATTGTACGTTGCATTAGTTTTAATCACTTTAACAGTTGTTTAAATATAATCAATATTCCATTAAAATTAATTGGTGTAAAGATACACTACAGTTGGATTAAATCATGGATATTAACTTCATATTATGATACTAAATCGTTAATCTTTTCCAAATACTATTTTTTTATTTTAAGATTTGTTTTATCGATAACATTCACTTATTTCTCATTACGTTCAAAACTCAAATGTCAATTTATAAAAAAAAAAACAATACCGCTTAAATATACGACAAACGTTTGTTTACAATAGGCGAATGGTAAAAGTTATATATAATTGCAATTATATAATATCCATTATGGTGCAAGACTCTGTGTCTGCCAAAACAAAAGCCGAAGTTCACCAGCCTTTGAAGTTAAACCATTCCCATGTCCTCAATCGCGAGACTCGACTCATGTATTAAATATATATACAATAGTTTTTTTACGTTCACATACATCTAACCGCAACGACTCTAAATTCCATCCACGTCAGAGGTACACACACACACTTTAGCTCCCACGCGCATTAATTCCCGGGGATAAAAAGCAGCGAAACTTGCAGAGAGTCTCGACGACGGCGGCGGCGGCGGCGCACGTATCTCCCTCATAGCTCGCCTCATAGCGCACAGCACAACGGCGTCAAATTTTCACTTTCACCCGCACGTTACACGTGTGTATATATGCATGCAATAATATAGCGCAATCGGAGAGTGTGCGGGAGAAGTGCTGCAGCGGCGCCAGGCGAGTATAGCGCGAATAAGAAGGAGGAGCGAGAACGGAATCGGGGAAAAAAGCAGCAACGAGGATGCCCTGCAGAGACCGCGAAAAGAGCCTTATTTGGCCGCTGCTGCAGCCGAGGTCGAGCGCGGAACAAGAGACTTTCCCGCTGCTGCTGCCGCCGCCGCTTCTCGATTGCCTCGCTCGCGCGAGCTGCTCCGCGGAGGCCGCAGCCGTGGCTCTCCGATCTCATGATTTCGAAATGCGACTCGGTCATGAGCGCCCAGCTAAACCCGCATAGCTGTACAGGCTGCGCGTTGTTACCGCGCGGTATTGTGCGCTATTAGAGCGACTAGGTGTTACGCCGGTCGGATTTTTGGTCAATCGTTCGGTGCGTGCAGATGTGAAAGTGGCTTTGAGCGAGCTGATTCAATATCTACAGAGCTTTTTACGGATAGCGCGCGGTTCGTTCGGCACTTCGTTCGCTTTGCTTGATTGCGAATTTGTTTTTCTCGGCGAGAGCGGTATGCGTTTTTTTGCGTTCTTTTATTCTTCTGCACCCCCCTCGGTGCAACGCGCGGAGTTTGCATATTTATGAGGGATCAAAGTGAAGATATACACGTCCAGCGGAGACTATGGCATTGCACAAAGAGAATATTAGTACGTGTCGCGCGAGCGATGTCAGTTGGGCGCGGGGTATCGATTTAGCGATTTGAACTATTTTTAAGAGAATGTGTAGGTAAATCAACAAAGAGAAATAACGCGGGTTGTTCTATATACGTAACGAATAATACTATCATTAATACCATATTACATTCTATTTAAAGTTATATTGGGCCAACCTTCACAGCCATTAATTATTATGGAGTGGGAACAAAAATACGCAGTTTTTTTTCCTAAATAAAGTTGTTCGAGGAATATAACTACATACAGAACATGTTATTCTCAACTCTACTTATATCAAGCAATCAGCTAAACATCTTTTTCAATAACTAATTGTTATCCTACTTTTCTACTCATCTTCAAGTTACAAAAATTTCGACTTTTAAATATATATTACGATCCTCGTTTACTTTAATTTCTTCAAAAATAAATTAAAAAAAAAACCAAGGAGTAAATTCAAAAGTGCGAAGAATTCCATATATTATAATTGCAGCGGCAGCAGCAGCATCCCTCTTATGCTACACGCGCGCCTCAAAGGTCTCTCGCCATAACGGCAAAAGAGCTCGGCGAAAAAGATTTCAGCTTTGCGCGGTATATATAGAGAGAGATTGTTTGGCCGGGGCAAACTTGCCAGCGTGAGAGTACACATGAAAACTATAGTATAGTATAGGGAATAAGACGAAGGAGCAGCAGCGGCGGCGCTTCTCCGCGCACGGAACTTTGGTTTTTCGAGACTGTCTTGAATCGCAGCGAACCGCGATGTTTATTCAAAGGGATAGCTATGCGGCTACATAGAGTGCAGTCCGTGCGCGCAGGCTGATGTTTTCGTCGATCGGAAAAAGCGTATATAGAGGACGATACGAGGGACAATATCGAGAAATTGCACGCTTGCAGTGTGCAGTAGCTTTTCTTTGGTTCCGCTTTGCTCAGTGCGAGGTATATATTGCCTTTTGACTTGCTACGTCGATCGGCTTATTTTGCCTACAGAGAAATGATCACGCATGCGATTGGAGGAGCTATCCAACTCATTTGTCAGGATAAAATGTGCGTGACACATATCATCGGTTATGATCTAATATACTTTTTCCTTTTCTTCATATTTTATAAATCTCGTCAAACATACTCATAACACGTACTGCTCGATTTTCGTTCTTTTATTTTCCGAGTGGCTCTGATCCATTTAAAAAAATCCAAATTTCCGATGTATAAGTATAGTTGTGGATGTACAGTGGCGTCCTTTGTGTGGAGGAAACGCTGTACACGAGCTCTTTAACGCATTAAAATGATTTTAACGCTGCGTGCAAAAAGTGTAAGTATGTTATATAGTAAAGAAAAAAAAGAAGATAGGATAGTGCTAGATAAAAAAAAAGTAAAGCTTTAATCTACTTTTAATGTTTCGGCGCCTTACAGGCTAAGCCCCTAATGGAAACTCACTTCTCACGTAATTGGAGCTGGCTTCGTGGCCGCCGCCGTTGCTGCTCGTTGGTTATCGCGCCAAAAGGTACCGCTTAGAAAACGAGTTCCAGCGACTCTCTCTCTCTCTCTCTCTCTCTCTCTCTCTCTTTCTGTGCGTGTGCACGGTGTACATGTACTGCTTTATACCTCGTACGTGCTCCGTTATATTCCCGTAGTTCGCCTCCTTTGCGTGCGTGGAGGGAAACCATAGGCGATTATTTACATATAATCTTCAAGTTCAGATATGTTGTTTCACACACGCGGAAAAAAAAGGTATAGAGAGGGAAAACTGTCTCTCTCTTTGTGGCTCGTGTCAACGCAAATGCAACAGAATTTCTCGACCAACTTTATATATAGAGACCCCGTTAATTAACCCAAGGACGAATCACAACTATTTTTAATTTTGGTAAAAAGTCTTTTTAATCAGTATCAGAATAAAGGAGCTATACAAGCATTTCTCCGAGGCCCGCATTATCTTTATTTAATTATTATATATAATTTAAATAATAGCTTAGAAAGAGAGTCAGTTGAGACAAAGGCACGCGAAGAATTGATTTTTAAAAAGCCTTCTAGTGCATGGCTCTTTGATTGTTGACTCTGTCTCTCTCTCTCTCTCTCTCTCTCTCGTCTGAGATAGCGAGCTGCGCGGCGGGGATGGTGCAGGTAGTAAAAAAAGAGCCTTAAAAACTCTACATTCGAATCCCCGCGCGTGCACATTCGTTTTCCTCCTTCATATCCACATGCTCGCCGCTTTTCATCCCTTTATCATCGCATTTTCTCTCCTATTTTCCTCATTTTCTCCTTTGTAGAGAGTGGGAGAGAGAGAGAGAGATAGAGAGAGAGTCTGGAATGCTTTAAAGCAAAACGTCGAAAAAGAGAGGACGCTACTCCAACGGGGTAGGCGAGGCTGTGGCACAGCGGTCATGGCGACGGCAGCAACCCGGGAAAAGCCATCCGCCGCCGCCGCCGTCGCCGCCGCCGCTGCTACCGTTGAGCCGCGACGCGATAGTTTCGTCATGGAGACGCTTTTTGTTTATGTCCCACACACCTCGAGCGCACCCATAGTATAACACGCACTCTCTTCTATACATATATATATAGGTACGTGTACGAGCTACGTCATAGTGCGAGAGAAGGAGAGGAGCTGCCACCGCCGCCGGTCGGCTCGGCGCGCATGCCCATTCTGTGCTAAGGTTCTACGACGGCTTTTCTTGTCCTCCCCAAGTAATAAGGTCAGAGGTAAAGCCGCGACACGCCGCAGCGAAAAGGGAGACGAGATATATATATATGTATATATATGGAAGAGATAATGAGCGAGTGTCCAGAGGCTCTCGGGATGAGTGCAGCTTATATATAATAGGAGATTAATTCTTTCGGAATTGGACGGCGGCTGCGCGCGCGTGCACTGGAGGTATACGGTGCTATGTGGCGAATTAGTTTGCGGGATGCGTCGGTGCGTAGTTATTACTTTAATCTGACGTCGAATGGTACTTACGACGATGCCTCTCTACGTTGTGTGTTTAAATGATGGAGAAAAAACAACTGGTGGCTATTGCACTTTTATACTTACCAGGCTATAGATATTTATTCCGCTTTGTATAAGTTATCGGGAATTGTCCTTTGAAAATACTATTGAATAGTATCGGAGTGAATATATTTCTTTCATCATTTGATCAATAATATAATAATCAGTGTGCAAATTAATTGTTAGGTTATCGATTAATGACCGATGTAGTTTATTCAGTGGAAGACCATTAAAATCATATGCAACACTATATCAGTATGAATATAAACCTTCATAAAACAGTAGCGCATCTGTGATGGTGCATTACTCCGCAGTATCCTGCCTAAACGATGACTAAACTGTTTCCTCCTCTTTAGCGTGTACAGCTATTCAGAGTTTATGGCTAGTAACAAAGAATCTTTAGTCGTCGATCAAAATAACAGCTTTAACTTTAGATTCGAACTTTCAGATGACGATTGCAATGAATAAGTAGGATATTTCATCGTATTATAATCGCTTGGAAGATTGTATAAAACAATAAAGTGATAAATATGAAATAAAGAGAGAAAAAGAGAAGGAAAAAACAGCTGGCCTCGATATCGCAGAGCGTTAGACAGTTGCCTTCGGTCTCAATCTCAATCCACTGAAATCCGATACGCTCGCACGCACGAATAATATCGAAATATCGCATCTCGCTCGTGAGTCGCTGGACCTATAAAAAGTCGAGCAGAGCGTATCTCCGAACCGTCTCGATCGCTCTGTTTATCTATCCTACTTTTCCCTATTTCCCTATACTATATCATCCAGTCTCTCTCTCTCTCTCTCTCT
>UELU01136504.1:32240-52309 GCA_900490025.1 Megastigmus dorsalis | reverse complement strand
GAATTAGAAAGGAAGTGAAGAAGAAGAGGAGAGAGAAAGAGAAGATGAGAAAGCACATATATAGTTGTAAACAAAACACTCATCAAAACATTACCCCCTCCTTTCTACTTTTTCGTGCCTCGGCAGTTGGGCGGATTTTCTTCCCATCGGCCGAGGCCCAGCACCTCGGCGCTGAATTGAAGAACATAGCCTCCTCTGTTGACACTAAATGTCTCGACTGACAATTGAAGAAATAGGTGTCCATGGTTACTGACATAAATCCTTTCCAAATTTCTCTCCGTGTACATGACGTGAAAGGTTTGGTTTACAGAGGTGGTTTTGCAAGAATACAAATATTTATATTGCGTACTTACGTGTATGCCAATTATTTCTTTCAATGGAAGTTAAAATACGTTGGAAACAAAGTATTTTAATATTACACAATTTATATTTATCTCGACTGCTAATAAAAGTAGTGTAAATACAACTCTAAAGAGATGAGCTATTCTCAAATGCAATAATATTAATTTATCTGTTAATATAATTTGGTAGGTTTGTGATGAAGAAGTTACATTGAATTAATTTATAGTCATAATTTTAGAGTTATAACGTATTAAATATTTAAAACAATGCTTAAATAAAAATTTCTTATATTTCTTGTGCAACAAAAATATTGTGTAAAGTATTCCTCTGAAATTTATTATAATATTTACAAAAAAAAATTTAATTCTTGATAATATTATTGATTGAATATTATTAAAATTATGATTATTGGTTATAGCTTCAGTTCCTTAAAAATTTTTTAAATCTACAAAAAAATATCCTTTCCAAAAAAGTATAAAACAGGCAAGTATGCTTTTTTACCAAACCTAATTAATATTGTTGAATAATAAAAGTAAATAATAAAATACTTTTACACTACCTTTAATTGTTAACATTCTACTGTCACTGTTTAAAAATAAATAATTATTATTATTTTTCCTCATTCGTTTACCTTCATCAGCAAAAATAACATTGTTTGTATGGGCAAGAACTGTACGAATAAAAATGAAATAAAGTAAGTAGTTGGAATGAGACTTCGAAATCAGGTACATGTAATTTATGTTTGTGGATGAATATATGTATAGAAAACGTAAATTTGTATGTAATGATTTACAAAATACATTTTACATAGTGATTATTTTTACTACCAAAATCACGAAAGACCCTCCTTAAGTATAGTTATAGAGGTCAGAAGGTTTATTGTTTTTTGAAAAATATCCCACATAGCGAGAATCGTTGGAGAACGTTTCTAGAGTATTTTTTTAGGAACTTAAAATGTTCGGTTTTGGTGTCTCCTTTGGTCACGTTGCATAAACGTTTCAGAAACTGTTCACCTGAAAACAGAATTCAAACCTCAAGTATCGTTAACAGGGTGTCGTAGCTGTAATAGCTGTCATATAACATGAGATTGGTGAGGTGCAGAAGGGATAAGTTTGACCTCCAAATTTTAGTAAAGAATGATTATCGTACTTAATAATTGCACTATTTTGTATATAGAAAAAAATAGAATGTATTATATATAAAAATAAAAAAATGTTTAAAGTTTGTACATTGTACGTAAAAATAGTAATTTTGAGTAAAGAATATAATATGTAATTTTACACTTTAAACATATTCTATTTTCTATAATTATCTGTTTGGTAATAAACAGAAATATATATACGTGTGAGTGTAAATTAAGCTCATACTATTACATACAAAATTTTTCAAACGTATGAAAACGTACACAAACGTATAAAAACGTACGGAAAAGTACATAAATGCACTAAACTTCCGTAACTGTACGTCTTTGCACCTTTCTGTAAAGTTTTGCATGTTTCTATATGTTTCTATACTTCTTTTTACGTTTTTATTTTTATTCTTATCGATTCCGATGAAGGTATTAAAACAGTTTATGAAGCGTACAGAAAATACATACCTAAATATACTACACTTAAGTATTGGTACCTTTCTGTACATTTGTGTACATTTTCGTACGTTTTCCGACTATTTTGTACGTTTTTGTATGTTTTTTTAATTTCACTCTTCTCGAATCTGATTAAGGTATTGAAGAAGTTTACGAAACGTACAGAATCGTACAAAAGCATACAGAAACGTACAGGGACATACTAAAGGTACGTCTCTGTACGTTACTATACATTTCAGTACGTTTGTGTACGTTTTCTGTTTCTAATAGGGTGGTTACAATATAGTTTTCATACCCATGGCTAAAATGGATTTTTCGTGTAAAAAAATAATTATTAATAAGAATGAAATTTCAGGATTGATCATTATCTATCGCGGTAGCTCTAAAATTCACGAATGAGCATTTTCGACAAATGACTGAACAAATCTACGTCCAGAAGGTTGTTATCTCAATTTTAAAAATGTAAAGTACTGACTTCTGCAATAACTTCTATACCCTTTCTACTTTTGTAATTTAAAGTTATGACGATATTGATAAAACAAATTAAACTTTGCAATTTAAGGAGGCTGCCCCGACTACTCACAAAATTCATGATAATAGGCATGTATAATTTGAAGGGGGTTACAGACATAAAATTCGAGAAATAAGAAATTGACAAATTAACAAATTTAATAAGTTTAAACTCTTTATGGACACGGTTTTTTTAGGCACATTATTTCCATTTATCTTACATATCAAACAGGAGATTCTTTAAGAAAAATAGAGGTACATATTAAAGGTTGCAATGAATTTGAATATGTAGAAAAATCTTTATATAAACGACTGTTTCCAAAGGCTATTTTAATTCCATGTCAAAATAAGGCTATATTGATTAGCAGTTGAAAAATTTTAAATTTCTATCTCGTTATTTTATTTTATTGGTTTTGGGCGTGTATATAATAAAGCGCGAGCTATAAGACATATCCTTATACTCGCTGCATAATGAAGAAGACGTTGGGATAGGAATCGAGATTTCTTTCATTTCTCATAATTTTCTTCTACCCTAAATAAAAAGAAAAACAGTTCGGTGACTCTCTTTTTTCCTTTAATCAGTCGAGGGTCACGTTTTAAAAGCAAATCCCTCAAGTTTACTGCTGCTGCCCCCCCCCCCCCCACCTGCAGCGACTCCGCTGAAATTACACAAATTTCATCTAAAATTTATGCAGAAGAAATTCCACGCTTAAATCTAAAACTATTTTCAAGAGAGAGAGAGAGAGAAGTCCAGAAATGAGGAGCATAGCGTAGTACCGCGCCACTTTCTTCTCTTTAACTCTTTCTCTCTCTCTGGATCTGGCCTCGCCTCAAGTATAGTTGTCTCTGTCGGTCTGGAGGTCGCCTCTGGGGCACACAGGGCGAGAGAGAGAGAGAGAGAGAGAGAGAGGAGGACGAGGTGTGCGGCGAACAAGCCATGGTCTCTGTGTGCGCGCACGGAGCCCTGGGAGGGAGCGGCGCGATTTGAAATTCAACGATGCTGGACGTTAACTAGCAAGGCTACGCAGATCGCGCCCACACACACACACACACAGAGAAGGAGCAAGGGAGCGAGTTATACACATGCAACTGCACGCACAGGTTCTCAGGTCTTGTCGTCATCGCTACAGCAGCAGAGAGCGAGTCTGCAGTTACAAGCGTGCGAGGGCAAGAACTCGTAAAGGCTGTCTCGTAACATCGAGAGCGTGCGCTTGCGCTATGTGCACTGCTGCAAATTTCAGCCTGTGCATGCCAACTGCAAACACCTTGAGAGAAGAGAGAGGGAGAGAGAGAGAGGCGAGGGGAGGCTAAGGACATAGCCACGATGTAAGAAAGGCCGGATGTCCGTCGGGGGATGCACGTAGTAAGAGAGAGAGAGAGAGAGGGAGAGGAGAGTTTTTACGATCGCTGTGATTCGGTTTAACAAGACTGGTGTACTCGTGGCCGGGGCTTGTCGCGATATACAACTCCGTAATTTCATTGTTTTTATTGTTTATTTACCGCAGAGGGGTGAAGGAGAGTTGCTGGCACTTGGATACGAGCGACCGAGTAGATATACCTACAAGAGGATCGATTTTATTATATACTTCATCTACTTTGGATTGGCTTTAGATTTATTTCTTATCTCGAGCTTTTGGGTGATAGGAGACTACTATCAATTGTATGTTGGGATTTAAGTCTCTTGTTGAATGAAGCGTCAGTCATGAAGAATTGAAATTGTGACTTTTTTGAATTATTGATTAAGAATTAAAGTTGTGGCTTTTTTGAATTATTGATTAAGAATTGAAGTTGTGACTTTTTTGAATTATTAATTAAGTAAATCATACTTGTTTAATATTGTATTCATTTTTTCTAACCTAAAATTCGCATATTCGTAAAAAATAACACTTTTGAAAGATCGATGATTTTGAAAACAGATGTAAGTAAATAAAACGAAAGATTTATGAAAAGATTTAAAATAAGTATTATTTTTGTCTAGTATAGTCTTAATTAGATTTGGCTAAAAAATAAAAATATAATACTTGTAAATAAGTGATATAACGTGGAACATCTAAATTTTTGTCATGCCAGAAGATTCGATTAGTTTTGACTTACGATACGAGGACTTTGTATACTTTAACTTAAAGTCGAGTTAAAATTGCGATCGGGAAAAAAAGTTGTTGGTTTATGTATTACAAGTCGTTATGAAGTTGGCCGGCGTCGTCCGTTCCGAGTACGCCCAATGTCCCAAGTTAAATACAAGATCGAGGTAAATAAATCAGCGCTCCTCGGCATGCTAAATGAGCCAGCGACGAAGCCTCGCGACGCATCCCACGCCCGAGACTCTCCCATCAGCTATAGACCCCCTCGCCAGTTCGTCTTTTCACTATTAGTATTTATCAAATTCTTGTTTCTGGCCTCGAAATATTGGCTAGGGCGATCTCTCGAGCGAGGGGGCGGGATCTTTCTGCAGCTACTTCAGAGGAGCCGGGCGAGAAACTTTCATTTCGAAATACTTGAACCGTGAATTTATTCATGATTAATTTTCAATTTGAAACTTTGGCTCTGTAACATTAGCTATATATTTACTGTGCAAAGTGCTTCGCTTCTTATAGACTTGGACGCTAGAAGCGCGGTGGCGAATCAAGAATTCACTTTTTCAAGGGCTATTTGTATCGAGTTCTCGAGTGGGTCCTCGGATCGTGCCAGGATATTGACTGTGAATTAATTTCTGAATGAATTGTTGAGAACTTTGCAAAAACACTAGATGTTATAAATAAAATTAGTTTTAATCGTTATTATTATTTATAGAAAGTATTTCGCTTTTCAGGGCTGGTAAAAAAAGTTAGATCGATCCGCACGATAAGCACACGAGTCGCTGTGAATTTTCAAGAATCAATATTTCTTTTTCATAAGCGTTTTTTCCCCTACCCAGCAATAGCAACAGTAGCAGTAGTAGTACTCGCTTGTTGTTAAGATAATCGATTTCATTTTAGCACTATTTTAACGAGTACTCGCAAGTCACGAGAGAGCGCCGTATAATGCCGAACGCAATTTCACGACGTTTGGCCGTAAAAGGGGGAAGAGGTGGAGAGAGAGAGAGAGAGAGAGAGAGAGAGAGAAGGAGAAAAACGATAGCCGCCGAACCGTCGAGGTAATGACCGTAAAACTGGGCGTCTGACGCGAGCATACGTGGAAGTAAGCCATTGAAGCGATTATCTGCGTTATATTGTAGCTGCTTTGGCGTGTATAGGGTGCAGGCGCGCAACGAGGGCTTTAGACGACTGATCTGTTTCAAGTCGACTCGTACGTACGCTCGTACCACTGAAAATTTGTTTTCGATGCCGTAAAACGCGCCGCGCCACAGCTATATACAGTACTATATTGCTGCTGCTGCTGCTCCTGCCGGCGCCCCCTTTTTTTTATGCCGTTATTTTGCCTAGAGCCCGTACAACGACGATTTCGCCCCCTTTCGTAATGCCTTTTAAAACTCGCGAGCTCGATTTTCATTACCTTACCGCAATGTGCAACGCAAAGCCCGTAAATAGTATATACCGCAATCTTTTTACCCCATCTCATTGTTTATAGCCACGCTGCAGTGGCCTCGAAATCATTTATATATTTATCGATACGAATCTTTGTACTATTATTGTCCATTCGCGATTTTTATGCGCACCGGATACTGTCGAAGGATATTAGGTACAGCCGCGGACTCCCGGCTAAGCGGTGCAGTTGGCATCCCGAAAGCTATGGATTCCGTTACGAAGCGCAGAACTCGCGGCAAGTTCGCCGCTATGGACAAAGTGACTTTTCGGTTACGAGAGTTGGCACGCGCGACGAGTCTCTCTCTCTCTCTCTCTCTCTCTCTCTGTACGCGTACGTGGCACATAAAAATCGGAAAATAGGTAGATTCAGTGGCGGCTACACGCGCCGAGCGTCCGTATAATAATAGTCCCCGTGCGCGGCACACCAGTCTGTCCTCCACATTTTTCAAGCCAAATCGTCGCTCCCCCCGGCCGGCGCATGAAACGAATTTTCGACTCTGCCGCGGCCGGTATCGCATTACTCCCTCGTTTCGTTCCCCGCGCCCGGCGGCGGCAAACTTTCTCCGCAAAAGGCTGCATCGGGGGCTGAGATTTATCTCGGTGACGCGCGCGGGCCGATATAAAAGTTGGGTCATCGGTAGCGCGTATATAGTGTCCGCGAGCAGCGACCGGCAAAGACGCGGCAGAAGCAGCAGCAGCAGCTGTAAGATGGGCTCCGGTGCAGAAGCGCTACTACTATAGCAGGCAAGGGCGAGGGGGGACGGGAGACAGGGTCGAGTTCTCCGGGGCTCGGTGCTGCAGGTCCCGAGTCGAGCAGAAGAACGGATAGAAAGATAAGTATACGCGCGCGTTGAGCGTGGAAGGCTGGCTGGGCCACACTGCTGACCTGATGCTAGATACGTGGTATATACGCGTTGCTGCTGGGAGTTGTGTACGCGCGGCCGGCTGCAATGCTACATGGTGAGGATATTTCGAACTTGGGCAATAATGCCGCAGTCAGTTCCAGAAGCCCGCGGATAGTTCGCCAAACTCGTATCGTCCGCCTCCTCTCTCTCTCTCTCTCTCTCTCTCTCCCCCCCCCCACTCTGCTCTCTTCTCCTTACACGCGCGTGTGTGTTGGCGTGTATGTGTGTCTAACTATATATTACTATACGCCCGGTGTCTCCCTCGCGCTTAGCTTTAGTTGTATCTTTCCCACTGAGTAATCTCGTATATCGGATTCAATAGGCTGTATTTCTGATTCAATTTTTTACTCGTGGTTAATTAATTGAAAGTTTTACGAGAGAAGTGGGTTCTACTTTGCAGTGGCTTACACATTAAATGAAATGCACTAGTGTCATCTTATTTTTTGTATTTAGATATGCGAACAAAGCTTCTTTTAAAGATAATTTCTTAGTTAGAAATTTTTCAAAGGATATATATTTATACTCGACCGACTGCTCCATAATATCGCATTTTTATTTATAGTTACAGATTATTGAAGAAAGTATTGTTTATTATAGTCTTTGAAAGAACGTTTTTCCCTTTTAATTTTACCCGCGGTACCAATGTAATACAACTATTATGAACATTGAGGAAATTTCAAGGGCAATCATTGAATATAGCCGATAAAGTACGATCAAGTTTTAAGTTCCAGTGTATCCCTGCAGGTAAAACAGCTCGCAACGATCGCGTTCTTCGGGCTGCAGAAAATATAAATGTCCTTCTGCACATCCTTAAAAGGCGATCGTCTCGTGCCTAAATTCATCTGCACCTATATTCTACAATAATATCGACAAGTTGGTGCGAAAAGATGAAAATCGTCCGTTTCTGCAGGCGGTGGCGGTCGCGGGCCAGGCCATCTCATAGTCGACTGCTCGCGTCCACTTAATTTCATTGTCGCTTATCTCATCCGTTTTATTGCGCCCCGGGATCTACAAAGCGCACGCCAGTCGTTAACGATCAAGACACGAAGGCGGTGGGGCTTTGTTCCGGCCCATAAGATAGGGGGTGAGCGCCCAAGAGAGAGAGAGAGAGAGAGAGAGAGAGAGAGAGAAAATTCTCTGCTATATACAGGTATGTTAGGTGGAAAATGGTCGAGCGGTGCCGCGCGGTGCTATCTCACGGGGCCCGAGGGCTCGAAATAAAGCGCAGTCATTTTGCACAATTATATCCTGCCTCGTAGCCACTAAGGACGCCCTTTTCTTCCATTTTCCCAGAATATCTCTCTCTCTCTCTCTCTCTCTCTCTCTCTCTCTCTCTCTGCCACTGTGATGCTATATTCTCGATCTCTCTGTCTTGCTCGCACCACATTACTACACTTTTAGCTTTGGTCGTTAATAAATGTGTTCGCTAAAGTGTCGGGTAGAGAGAGAGAGAGAGAGAGAGAGAGAGAGAGAGAGAGAGAGGGAGACAGAGAGAGAGAGAAAAAAGGGAAGCGCCAGAAACAGGAGCAGTTGAAATAGCGGAAAATTTCTCATACCTCGTCGCTACTACGAGCTTAATGCCATTGACGTAATAACTCGGAAGATTTTAGTCTTTTTATTTCTATTATCCTTTCTTTTTTTTCTCTCGTTCGCTGGCTGGCTTTGAGCGTCGCTGCAGCTCGAGGCGCTCGCTGATTCCCGGGCTCCTCTCCTTTCACACTCCTCCGATACGTATATATATATATAAGAAAAAGCAGCCGAGAGTGAAATGGGGATAACGGATAACCGCCTCCGTGGTCCGCGGGCGAAAATATTTATTGGAGGTACGTGGAAAAAATGTCGGAGCAGCGCGCGTGGCTAATCCGCGAGACACGCACCGGCCGCCGCCACCGCCGCCGTAGCTCCTTTTGCCCCGCGACTTAAATTCGTTGTCCGTTAAGCGTCGTGTTGCAGCAGCTGACACCTTTTTATCATAGAATTACTTCGGCCGCGCCCCGGTTAATCTCGTGTATATCTATGCGAACAGAGAAGAAAAGAAACGAGGAAAACGGCAACGCAACGCTCGTTGTGCTACGCACGTTTTATTTTTTGCCAACAACAGGCGCGCGCGCGGGCTCTCGTGTAAAAATTCACTTGCGTCCACGCATAAGTATGGTAACGGTGGGCGTTGGCGAAACGGCTCAATTCAATGGAAATAAGGCTCTTATAAAAATCCGTGCGTGCGTGAAAACTACAAGGGGGAGGACGGGGAAAGGGAGAGTGGAGAAAAGCACGTTAGCGCGCGCGCGTTCAACACACAGAGGAAGAGGGACAGAGAGAGAGAGAGAGAGAGAGAGAGAGGATGCGCGCGAGACCGACAGAGACAGAGTATGTCGCTCCTGGGAAATAAACGCCGGAAGACAAGCTCTTTGGTCGGATAACGTGGGCCGCGCGTTCCCTCGTCGCCTTGTCCCGACCAATGAAGCGAGCTGCACCACTGCGGCCGAGTGAAAATGATGAAAAACAAAAAATAGAATGAAAAAAAGGAAAAAGCGCAACTGGGGAGCAGGAGAAGAAACGCGAGGGAGGAGTGGAAACGAAAGAGCTCGGAGGGCACAGAGCCGGTGACAACGACGCCGCGCTGAAGCCCCAGCTGCAAGCGGAAAAAGCAGCACCAGCAGTAGCAGCAGTAGCAGCAGTAGCAGCAGTAGCAGCAGTAGCAGCAGCAGCGGACAAGTGGTAGTTTGAAATTTCAAATTCATTTACGTCCACGTCGCACAGTTTTAATCCGCTTTAATTGTGAAAAATTGTCGAGTGCCAGCGCCGCTCGCGCGCCCTACCATTTTTTCCCCACTTTATCTCTTTCTTTGCCACCTCCCCCCCTCCTCCTCTCTCTTTCTCTCTCTCTCGCTCTCTCTCTCTCGCTCGTACCCGTTACTATCCCGACGAAATTCTCTCTCGTCTCTTCCCCCGTCCCCCGCCTTTCCGTCACCCAATTCCGTTACGGGTTACGAATTTGCAAAAAAAGGGAGGGGAGATAAAAGAAAAAGAAGCGCTAAGTCGCGAGAATGCAATTTTCTCTCCTTTTCTCTCCTGCAGTTCGGAGTTCTCGCTCTCTTTATTATTCGAATTACAGAGGATGATGGCGCGTTCGTTGCGCCAGGACTCGCATTGCTCATCGATTTGTCTTCTCTATTTTTCTCTATTTTTCTCTCTTTCTCTCTCTATGCGTCTGGTTCCGGCTGATTTGGGTTAAAGGAGACGATCGACGGGCCTCTGGAACTGTCGATGCTGCCTTCGTACATCTGACTGCCACCTGGACGGTTAGTACTCGTCGATTCATCTTCGTCTACCATCGATGCTGCTTCCACATTCACCCTTATTGTATGTTTCTTCAGATTAACGTCCATAGCTCGCCGCCTTTTTATTCCGTCGTTTATGAGTTTGCGCCAACTGAAGTCGAGATCGTGAGATCGGCGGCGCATCAGTGACAGGTAGTAAGTTTCGATTTCCTCGTACTGCCGGATGATTTCGTCCTCCTCTCTTATGTACTGTATTCAGCCAAAGCAGTGATTTATTAAAATTTCCTACTCGTCGATAACTTTTCTTTGCTACGTTTCTACGAGAATTTCGCGATCTTTTTTCAATAATGCACTATAAAATGGAGTCAAGTTTTTCGCAAGCTTTATAAATTAATTTCATAAACCTAGGTTTACATTCTGGGAAAGGTGGTTGTTGTTGCAAGGGTGACAAAAATGAGCTTAAATTTTTTTACATCACGAGTTTAGCCTTATTAGCGTTGTAATTATGCGTGCGTGGTTTACAATTTGGTTAAAATTGCTGTTACCGTATTAACTATAAAATTCACATCAAACTATAGGTATAGACGAATATGTACAGAGACCAAAAAGACTGTAATTACAACAATTTATAATACTTACATCGCCTCGAGCGTTTATGTCGTCCGTGACGGAGTCTAAATGTTCCCTGGCTTTGGACGATTGAGCGGCTAAGAATTTTTGCTTCTGATGAGGAAAATTGGTATTGACGGCTTCCTCGAAAACCTCGCCTGCCCTGGCGATTGCATCGCGGCGTTTCGCCTCCTTCATGCGTGCCTCTTTCTGCATCCTCAGCACCGGTTCGCGACGCTTCTCCAGCTCTTCCTCCTTCAGGCCCTTCTTCGTCAGAATCGTTCGCTCCATGCGTTGTAGTTCGCGCGCCACCCAACGCTCTCGCATCCTATCGGCTACACGCTTGCTCCCTTTTTCCTGTTTTCCAGTAGATGAATAGATTTTTTAATTTTTAATTTTTTAAAGGACTGAAGAATAAACGGATGGGGCCTTTAATGATGATGTTCACAGTTTTTGAAAGCATTTTTATTAATTATTCAAAAATTAGTTTTCATTAGGACATCGCAAACGTGTACGTAATTCACGCATGCGTGAATAAACTTAGCGCCTAGCGGAAAAATGCCCTTTCATATATGTATATATATGTGATGATTTCAAGTGATCGAATAAAATATTTTTTATTTGTATAACACAAACAAAAGGAACTGCTTATATTATAAATATAAATTCGATACATATAAAAATGAAAAATAAGCACCACACGATGATTTTTATGATAAATAAGTTTGACCTAAAAATGTAAGTATAATAGGGCCAGGTTTAGTCAGACTTTAAAAACTCAATATTTTTTTATGCTTGTCCCATTTTTATATAGATTTATTTAAATAGTAATGTATTTTTAACAGCGTTACCTTAACCTCTCCAGTTGCTTGAACTTTTACTTCTTGTTGTGCTTGTTTCACTGCCTCATCTACAACTGGTTCATTAGTACCTGCTTTATCTGCTTGCTTCTGTTCTTCCTCTTTAGCTTTCAATTCCTGTTGCCAAGCCTTAAAATCTTTAATCTATCAATACAAAAAAAAACAATAATAATTTATCATTTCATGTGCATTTTGTTAAACAAAACAAGCGTTCAGAAACATATTAAACGGACCGCGCGGCAAAAACACGTCGAGCTAGTTTTATTTTTCAACCCGGTTAGTAAATGAAGCCTCCCGTTTAAATTAAACGAAATATAGCTTCGACCCGCCATCCGTTCTCATCAAGGCGCTTACTTTTAAATTTGAAATAGTTTTTTACCCGATCAACTTCTCGGTCAACGAATTGGCGCAACCACTCAATGTCACTTCGCATCCTGGATTCGGATTCGGACAGAGCTTTAGGAGTGAGAAAAATCCTGAGCGCTCCATTATAATCGCAGAATCCAAGGCATTGGGGATTTAGAGGCAGCTCGTGTGCATAAACTCCCGTAACTATTAGTCCGGACAGGCTTTGAGTCATATGTGGCTCGTTGGTTTTAATGTAGATATCCCAGATCTCGACGGTGCCGTCATTACGACCGAGAAGGATGACGGTTGGCTTGCTGCTATCCCAACAGCAGCCGGTGTATCTGTGTGGGAATGCAAATAATGGGCGGAGAGACTTTTTGAATGAGGGCATACCATCGCGCACGCGAGCTTTAATCGTATGACCGAATAAAATGCGTTCGCTCAATTTTTAATAACGTGATATTGGCCCCAAAGACAAATTTGGCGAGCGCTTCCGCTGCTGCATGCGTGCGTGGCACATCGTTTTCCTTTTTCCCGCGAGTGATGTTCACGAGGCTTTGCCGAATCCGGGGCGAAAGGCAATCGAAGCATTGTTTGTCGGCGGTTACATTTTTTAATTGGATTTACAAACTCAGTGCATAAATTAATCCTTAAACGATCCAGTTTTCATAAAGTTTTAAATGAAATTTAATTTTGTTATTTTGTATAAATGCGGATGGATAAACTTTAACAATTTCCGAAGCTTTTAAATAATTGTTACATTTAATTGTCGTACATTGTCACGATGCTTAAAGTACATTTATATAATATTTGCTAAAACCTATAACCTAATGCGTTCAATATAAATTCTAGTATATCAGTTTCTTATTTTTCAACATTTTCGAACAAGTAAAGTAAGAAAAAATCGTCATTACCGTTGTTCACCTCTCCTCCAGAATATGGGCTCTTGGTAATCGTCGCGCCAAACTGCGCATGTATGCCCGCCGATGGTGAGCACAACGTCCATTAAATACCTCGATCTGACTGCGCGACTTACCGGGCCGTCGTGTATTTGTTTCGTCCAGACCCATTTGACGATTTCCTTGTTCACCGGACTGTCGGTGGAGAAGTCGAAACCTTCCCATGTGACGACACCACATTCACCTTTCGCCGTGCAAACGAAGATTCCATCCACAGACAAATCTTGAAGATACATTGTAATTTAGATAGTGTCAAATCATAAGCTGCTACGCAAAGCAAATTTTCTATTTAAAGTATGTCTCCAAAAAATCGAGTTCTTACGATTTGTTTGAAATTTTAACTACGTGCTAAGAATTGTAATGCGCATATGCTGTTCAAATCGTAGAGAAACAAAGATATTAAACGTCAAAGCTTACATATCTAACACGTAATCCCTACACCGAGATGCCACGAAAGCAAAGTTTTTATTGCTTATTGCAAAAATTTTCTTTAAATTTTGTTAAAAAACTAATATGTTTTTGAAAAAAATGCCATACGTATTATATTTAAAACTTAGGAGATCTAGCCTATTATCGCAAATCAATAAATATTTTTATTTTAGGTGTTACATCTCCTTTTCTGAATCAATTAGTCGACGAGTTACAAAATTATGGCAGTGAATTTCACTAATTCGAATTTAGAGAGAATATTAACTTACTTGTTTAAGATTAAGTGAACAAAGCAATTAGAGTATTTAAAAAAAACTTTGGTCTCAATGAGTATTGTAGACCACAAGTTTTTGATTAGTAAATCATAATGCACAAGCCATATTCAGTAACGACAAAATTCATTAGGCAGAATATCGATCAGAATGTTGGCTGAAAAACTGTTTAACAATGCACAAATTGTGCAGACTCTGAATTGTTAGCGCAAGTATCCAAAAAAAAAAATATCAGTTCACCATGCACCGGTAGCGTCTCGTCCTTTTTCAGAATCGGCTTGTAGAACCTTCGAACGGCAAAATCGTCCGACTTGGGAATCGGCTTCACCTGCTCCTTCTGTAATATCATGCTGCGGATGCTCAGCGCCGTTATGATGCTGTTACCACCCCCGTCGCAATTCTTAATAATCGCTATGAAGATGGGCTTAAAGATGCTGTCGAGGACCTTGTACTGGGATATCGATTGCATGAGGCCCAGCGGCTGCTCCGCATTTTTCCTCCTCTGACGCACCTCTTCCCTCTTGCTCATCAGTGGTCGCCAGCTTTTTTTTTTTATTTACCACAACAAAGCAGAGATTCCAGAAGTCGACCATGTGCAGAGTAGTGCGTTACAATTGAAGCTATAAATATTAACTTTAAATCCCAGAAAGAGACGGTGCCGTCTTCGCTGGAAGCGGCGAATTGCAAGCTCAAATCCTCGACGGCCGTGTCCGCGGGTAGATCCTTGATTTTGCCTGTGTCGAACATCTTAGTGTACGGTGAAAGCCAATTCAAGGTCGTGATCGGGCCCTTCGGACTGTGCTGCAGAGACGAGGTAACCGTTGCCCGCACGTAGGACGCACCGCTCGGCGCCTTCATCCATGATCCGAGGGTCCTTACGATGGTCTCGTGTCTGGCCTGAGCTGCTGATGTTGTCGTTACCTTCTCAACCTCGTTGATTTTTCCACTGATGTCCCAGATGACGATCTACTTAATAGCGAGTTTAGAGTTTCTTTCCATTTTTTCCACATTCATTATACTCATAGAGTAGAAGGTTTAATAAAATGATTGCTAGAATTACTTGGCCGTTTTTACAACCACCAACAACGATGTCTCCATTGTAAGGGCAAAATGACACCGAAGTAACTTGCCGCTTCGATCTAAGAACAAGTTTTGGTTTGAGGCAGTCAGCGAAAGCCCAAACGAGAACTTTACTTCCATCTTTGAGCGGCTGTGAAATGAACCGACATTAAAAATAGTAACCGATATGCAGCAATAAAATTCTTTAATTTGCTAGGACATGCCCTCGTTCTGTAAAAGCGACAATAGAATTTCTCTTCGAGTTTTTCAAAAACCACTGACACTCTTTACTGAAATATCACACTCTGCAAATCCTCGAACAAGGAGAAGGAAATCAAGAATTTGAAAATTGCAAGTCGATGCCGTAGCAGTAGCAGCAGCATCGAGCAGCAATACTCATCCAACCAGGATTCTACAGTATGCATAGTTATATACAAGAACCTCGTCCGGCGGCTTCGCGCCAATGTGATTCTCGGCTTTGCAGGTCAGCGTGTAGGCCGCGACCGCGACCCCCGTCCACAGAGGATGCCAGGACATATCGTTGATCACCAAGCCCTGGCACAATTGGCCATCGTAGTAGCACTGCCTCTCGATGTAGTTCGACTCAGTCGTAGCAGACGCCATCAGCGACGACTTCTTCGTTACCGAGGCGTCAGCCTTCTCAGCCAGTTTCCGGTAGTCGTTGGCGTACACGTCCCAGGTGGTGTTGTTTAGAATCTGGAAAAAAAGTGAGCGGTTCGCGCGTTGTTGCGTCCTCATCGATTCCTCTATGTACGTATACGTATAGGTACAGTATCGAGGACGAGGGAAAAGGTATGAAGGCAGAATCTATTACGTCCCTGGAGGGATGCCGCGTAATTTGCGATTTAGTAGCCCCGAGCGATCGCGCACTTTTTCTCTCTCTCTCTCCCTCTCTCTCTGTCTTCCTTTCTCTCGTATACAGTCGATGAGGAGTTATGCACTTGAATTTTCTGGCTATACCTTTTAGAGCGAAATGGATTATGACTATACGAAGCACTTCGGCGCGAGCGAGCTTTTTTTCGAAATTTTCCCTCTCGACACCGCACGAAGTATTTATTTGATATTCAAAGTGGCGTCGTTTTTTGTCACAGGACATGCAGCTCGATTAATCAATAACCTCGGTGTTGCGATGTTAAAATTTATTAAAGCTTTCAGCACCATTTTGTTAATAAAATCATGGTATCTGCAGGATTAGCTACAACGTTTACGTAAAACTTGCAGATCTAACCTGTTTGCACATCTCCTCCGACCGAGATTTCAGAAATGTCCTAAGATCCTGAGGTTTTACTGCCGGGGGCTCAGTCATGGCTTCCTGATCCAACTGACACTGGCTCCAGGAATTAACTAGCTGCGACATCACTGTTTGGGACGAGTCTTCCTTGGTGCGGGGTATCGCCTTTGCCTCCTTATCAACGAGTACTTTAGTCACATTGGAGAAAGTCCCGCGATAAGGATTGATTTCCACATATCCGTCGCGCTGATCGTCACACTTTCTGTCCGTAAGGCTAATGGGTACTCTCAGCTGTTTAACCGTCGACTGGACCTACAAACATCATCCTACGTATGCACCTTGCATCACACTCTAGCGAATATAATTCATTAAGCTTAATTGCGAATAGAATATTGCAGATTACTAGTTGATAGATTAAAGTTATATCTTTAAAGATAGGAGCTAACACAACTCCACAGGTATGGACGAGTTCTTAGTCCCTAGTCGAGCTGCAGGCTATTATAGCGATGCGCGATTTAGCTTTAACTGAATAATAAAGCTGATGGTCGGAATATGAGCTTGTTAAAGTTAATAATAGAAATGGAAAGCTGTATAACGAGTCGTTTAGTTTCTGGCCCTTTACTGGGCGATAAATGCACGAAGGTTATTTTATAAAATTAGCGTCAAAATAAAAGAGGCACGGTCCATTAAACTCGTGCGAAGGGAAGTTTATTAAGTAGCGTTTGACACATTTCTGGACGGCAAAGTGGATGAATATTCATCAAGCTTATATAATAGTCGATGTTTCACAATATAGACCAGAAACACTGAATGAATAGACGCGCTTGTATTCCGAATTAAGCTTCACTCGGTTTTTCTTCATTACGAGAGGTAAAGCACGCCCGGCTGCAATTAGATCCGGCTTTTTAACCGCGCTATTCACGACTCGTTGAGCGTTCGCGATTCGAAAACAGGTGTATATATATGCGTGGCAAAGCAAGCGAATGAAAAGTTCCAGTTATGAAGAAAGAGAGTACAGCGGCGGCAGTGGTGGCGAACGAAAGGAAAAGCCCTGCATCCCCGCACTCGCACACACTGTAAAAAAAGGGAGAAAGAGAGAAGCGGGGGGAAGGGGCAGCCGCGTGCGCGGCTCCAATATTTAACAACGCTACATTACGCCGCGCGAGGCAGATTCGGAGCTGCGGGGTCGCGAACGGGGGGCTGCTGCACGGCAAAGGCGAGGCCCCCTGCGCAGTAATAAAAGTGGCCGCGAGATGCATAACCCGGTAAGCGGGCCGCATATAGTCGCAAAATTTACGGCCGGCCGTAAGTAGGCATCCCCCGGAATTTATTACACTGGCCGGAAATTGAATTAAAAGTTCCTTCTTCGATAAAGCATCCTGTCGCACCGCGCGGCCGGCGATTTTACAAAAAAGACCCGGAGGACGGGACCAGCGGTCCACCCTGTAATTTACATGTGAATCAACTTCGGAGCGGGCATAATCGCGACCTTGCGCACGATGACGCGCATTATATTCGCTGTCGCCGCGAGAGTCCAGCGCGGCGCCATTCGCCCGGAAGAATAACAAAGGGATCGCTTTTCACAATGAACGCTCTCTCGTCTGCCTATGTCTCTTTCTCTCTCTCTCTCTCTCTCTCTCTCTCTCTATCTCTCTTTCTCTGTGCGTTATCCGCTCGCGGCCACATATGCCCGGCCAAAGAATTTCTCGAAAAGTTTATAAGGAATCTGGTATTATGCCCTTTTATTTGGACAAATCCGCCGGACGCTACGTAGCTCTGCGATATATTATATCGTGTTTCAATAAAGGTTTGCTCTCGCGATTCTGTACCGAACATGATATGCAATAACGCGACGGGAAGATTTGAAATGTACCGTTTGGATTAGAGGTATTATTTTCCGCGCGATGCACCTGTTCATTTGCGATAAAATCGTTTGCTTTTGTTCCCTTACGTAAATATCACAATGCAGTAAGAGTGGGCAACATTTTTATGGAGTTTACTTAGTTTTGGAGTCTGTGTCTATTTATTACATTTGCATGAAAAAATACATACTTTTTTCCAGTTTCACCCTGATACTCAATGTCATTTTATACTTTTAAATAATTTTGTAATCAATTTTAATTGTATTTGCAGAATATTCGATTTGTTGCTTATTATTCCAGTTCATTATAATCGCTGAAAAAAGCCTTTGGCAGTTTGGAATCTTGATTTTTAAAAATTAACGGGACATGCCTGCCGGTTTTAAACTTCCAAAAAATTGAAAATTTTTTTTTGCTGATTTCGATGACAAATTTCCTGCGGAATAAGTTCCTTAAGGGATCCCCTTAAGAGGATGTCGGAGTCGCCTGTTTTACCGACATTAGGTTTTGCAAACTTTACTCTTTAACAAATTAACCAATTCACTTGAAACTTTTAGAGATGATAAAATAATCATAAATAGACCGCGCTCAGCCCAGAAATTTCCGAAAACTAAAATAATTTAGAAGCTAGAGAAGAAAATACCAAATTTTTACTGATTTCAATTCAATCCAAGAGATAGTATGATTGTGACTTTGCAATTATATTTCAAATTAAAAATATTATATTTACGCAATTTATTGGTAATTTCAGGGCTGAGCGCGCTTCAATTATGATCATTCTATCATCTCCTAAAATTTCAAGTCAATTGGTTAATTTGTTAAAGAGGAAAGTTTGAAAAACCTTGTGGATATTTCAATGCAGTAAGGGTGAGAAATTTAAATTTTTAGTGACTCCGACGTCCCCTTAAATCGATTTGTCGAAATTCGACATCATTCAAAAGTTATAAATGAAAATATGAAAAAATCCATTTTCTCCCTTTTAAAAAAATAACCAATACGAAGGATTTTTATTATTTATGAAATCAAATTATGTAAATATTCTAAAAAAAGTTCATTTCAAATTTTAATGTGTATGAAAGAACATAAATGAAATATTTCTACTCTGTTATGCTCTAGTGCACATGCTCATAAGACTGCGTAGATACTGCGTTGGGAATAAAAATATTTTTAATTTAAAAAATGTTTATGTAAATCCATTAATATTTGACTTTAGAACCTCAGGGCTCAGTCAATTAGTGACCAAGATACACTACTGTACATATCTGACATCATATCGGACTACATATCGGATTCCTATTGTTAAGTCTAGCTGGGCTTAAAATACTGGTATAAGTATTAACTTTTTGTAAGGAAAATTGTCTTTTTAAATTGTATACTATAGATAAATAGTTCATAACAAATTTTTTATGCTTTTTTACCGGTCCAACACCAGCTTGTCCCCTTAATTTTTACAATGTAATATATAATTATATTCAACTACCTACATTGGAAAAGGTTGTATTCCAACTTTTCAGGTTAAAAAGGTTCTATCACGCGAGCACGTATTTTTCTTGAAATTTTAATTCAGTAGAGATGGCATGAATTGTGAAATTTTGTATAAAATTTAATATTAAATCCTTGCTCTCGATCTGGACTACATAACCCCTGACCAGAAAAGTTGAAGTAGAATCTTTTCGAGCGGAAAAATAATTTGAGCTAGAAGCCTTCTGCCAAGAATATTTGAGATAGAAACTGTTGGAGCAGCAGAAAAGTCTTGCACCGATCGAAGCTAGTGCGATCGCAAGGGTCACACACCTCGATCTCGAAGAGCGGCCTCGAAGTCTTGACCATAGCCTCGTCGATTACCTCCCCGCTGCCTAGATGCTCCCATTCCGCGGGCACCTTGTGGACGGCGTTCCTGACCCGCTCCTCCCGCTCCTCCCTCAGCGCCTCGATGTGCCTGGCAATGCCCAGGTGGCCCTCCTCCGACAAGCAGACGTAAAATTGGGCCGCCTCGCCGACCTTGGGGGCGTAGCCAATGAGAATGCGGTCCTCGGGGTAGTTCTTGATCTCCTCCTCTATCGGCAGGAAATCGCTGCTCTCCGAGTGCAGATCGAGATTGTCCTCGATCACCTCCTTGCGCACGTAGATCCAGGGGTACTCTGTCGTCACGTTGTCGTCGATCACGCAGCCTATTATCTTCTGGGTGAGCGGCGACAGGTTTAAGCGCACCACTCCTGGTATTCCCTTTTCAGATTCGGACGAGCCAGGTTTTATTTTCGTTAAACGATTATAC